>JABTTQ020000433.1:0-99363 GCA_016081115.2 Rehmannia glutinosa | reverse complement strand
GTTACGTATTGCTCGAGCAAACTTGCCGTGAAGATTTCGTAGTAGATCATTCACACCTTCCAATCAACTCAATATAATTGAAGATTAGACTTGGAAGTCGTTTGTCAATAGCTCTTCCACCACGAAGATCGAACGGGAGGCGGGATTATGATAATAAATCTAAATCACAAATGTTCTTTGCTCGTTAAATGCGGTTCTAGTTCCCGGTGACAAATAACGAAGCGAAGTCGAGGCATTATTAGCGGATTGGAAATGCCGGCTGACGATGGGGTTGAAGAAGTTGCTCGTTCATAGTGATTCATAGCTTGTGGTCAACCAAATAAATGGGGACTATGAAGCTAAGAGCCCAATATATCGCGATACCTAGAGCTCGCAAAAACAAACTTTCCCGATTCAGTAGATCATACACGTTCTCATAATCAAAATGTGCGGCGGATGCCCTAGCTCGACTTGCATCTAGCCCGAGGGACCAACTCCGATCGAAGATGTGATCACTCATCTACCTTCCTCATCATTGAATACAGTTAAAATTAATGCCAATGAAAGCACTGAGCTGACCTGGATGACCCCAATCATCCAGTATCTTGAGCACGCGTTCAACCAGAAAACAAAGCTGAAGCAAGAACACTAAGAACACAAGCAACTCAATACACGATTGTTGATGGGGTCCTATACAAGCGCGGCTACTCAGTTCCTTTGCTCAGATGTTTATCCGAAACCGAGGCCGAGTACGCTCTCAAAAAAGTACACGAAGGAATTTGTGGCAATCATGCCAGAGGCGAGTCATTGGCGTATATATTAATTCGGCAACGGTACTATTGGCCTTCACTCAAGCAGGATGCAATTTCTCTGGTGAAGAAGTGCGAAAAATGTCAAAGATTCGCACCTTAGGTCAGGTATCATACAGAACAACTGACCTCGGTATTTAGTCCTTGGCCGTTTGCCAAGTGGGTAATCGACCTCATCGGACCACTCCTCACCGGCAAATGGGCGTGAAGTATGCACATAGTGATTGTTGGATCGCTACCAAGTGGGCGAGGGAGCCCCTAGCTAAGCTAAACAAGGACAAGATCGTTGATTTTGTATGGAAGTCGACCGTGTAAAAATTTGGGATACAATACTTAATAGTGACAAACAATGGGAAATAATTTGACAATAAAAAATTTGAACTTTTTCCAAAAATCTACATATCAAGAATCATTTCTCCACTCCATATCATCCGAGTCAATAGTCGAGGTTGAAGCGGTAAATAATATCCTCAAGTACACTTTGTAGACCATATTAGAGAGCTGAGGAAAGCGGCCCAAGAGCTCCCCCAGGTACTCTGGGCTGCAAAACAACGTGGCCGATCGGCTATAGGAGAGATACCTTTTTCCATAGCATACGGGGGCCGAGGCCGTCATACCGAGTAGAGATCGGGCCCCAACCTTTCGAATTGCAAAATTTTTAGAAAACAAGAATGAA
This sequence comes from Rehmannia glutinosa, assembly GCA_016081115.2. Taxonomy (NCBI): domain Eukaryota; kingdom Viridiplantae; phylum Streptophyta; class Magnoliopsida; order Lamiales; family Orobanchaceae; genus Rehmannia; species Rehmannia glutinosa. Next base: position 97,899 of record JABTTQ020000433.1, on the reverse strand, counting down.
GTCACTTTAAGAGCCGAGCTAGATTTGCTTGATGAAAAAGATGCGGTCTTTGAGATAAAAATGCGATATATAAACAAAGGAGTGAAAGGTACTATAATTCTAAAGTGAGAGAAAGAAGATTCGGGTCGGGGACCTGGTCTTGAAAAAAGGTCACTAGAACCCGAACCCGATCCGGCTGAACCGACCAGGCAGGAAGGACCTTACAGTCGGTAAAGTTCTACGTAATCTGGGCATATGAGCTCAGTATTTGAGTGGGGATAAATTTAATCATCCATGGAATGTATCTTACTTAAAGAGTATTATCAATAGAACGCCCGCCCGATCTAGCAAAGTTATCTGTTATCATTAAATTTCAAGTTTATTTGTCTCGGTCTAGCTCCGAGCACAATACTCAAGAATCTTCTCGCATATCATTTGTCTCGGCCTGATTCGAGCACATTACTTAACAAATCTTCATAATAATAATACTCGACCCATCGAGCTCCCCACAATGATCTCGAAGACCGAGCAAAACACTTAACCAATTTTGACAAGTTATTTATTCTAGTTTAAACCTGGATACATCATTTAATTTTTACACCTTACTAAGCTCGGTCAAATGCCAAACACATTACTTAGAAAGATTCTCAAAAGTAAAATAAATACGAGCTTAATGAGGTACAAAAAGTAAAGAAAGGCTGAACATAAATTTCATTCATAATAGAGATATTTACATAAGGATGGCTCGAGGCCGATTACGAGAAATAAGTAAAAATAAAATTCACTAAGTGGTGGAGGCTAGATGTCGTCGGGACTTGGTCCGAGGCTGGCCACCGGAGGCTACTTCTTCCACACATTCTCCTCATCACCGGGGGCAACCTCATCCTTGGAGATTGCATCGGGATACTGGCGCTTGAGCTCTTTGATCCGTTCATTCAAATTCTTGAGCTCATCCTCAAGCTCAACCACAATCTTTTCCTTCTTCAAGTCATCCAGGGACCTCTCCCTCACTCGTAGCATGGCTACAATTTAGCATGAAGGCATAAGTCCCAGATTTCTTGAAGGCATCCACGAACTTCCTGTCGTCGAAATTTGCCGCGGCAGCCTCCGCCATCTACCTTCGAGCTCCTCCTCGTCGGGGTCAACTCCTCTTGTGATTTGCCACCTCCTTTTCAGCTCGCCAATCTCCCGATGGAGGGTCTCCTCGTATTTCTCGACCTCATGCCGGGCGGCCAAAGTGTCCTGCTCGGCCCTGCGTGCATTGACAACTTTTTTCTCCTCTTTGGCCTTCAATTCCGAGACTCCTAAATGCCAAGACATAAGTTGTGGGCATCATCAGTCTTTGTGGTGCCTAGCCAGCTCGCGCCCTTCTTCCATGCGTGCGAGAGTCCCAATGACCCGACCGAGAGACCCATGGCGTCTCGAACTTTCTCCTCCCAAAGGGGTTCTCGACACGAATATTTCAATTCCAGGTTGTCCAAGACCGGGCGAACGTCTCTAGCGACTCTTCGGCCTCCGTGAGGCAACCACTGTTCGTCCATCGTGGTGGAGCACTTGGTATACTCGATAAACCATGTGGCCTCACCCCACTCATCCCTTACAAGGTTCTTCCCGGTTCTTCTTGGGTCGGGTTGGGAGGAACATAGTGGCCTTTTAGGCCCTAATCGTCGAAAAAGTTCTCCTGGGGCCTCGGTAGTTGTTTTCCCCAAGGGAATCGGTATGGGTCCACCCTGGGTGCCGCCAGATTTATCAAGTCGCCTGGCTCGCTATCTCCACCCCTGTACCCTTCTTTCCCGTATGGGCACCTGCTGCAGCTCGGCCCGACCTTTCTCTTGCCCCCTGATCTAGGCTCGCTTACGAGGAGTCTTTCCAATAGTCTTTTCGGAGGCCTTATCTGTCTTCTTTATCCCGTTAAGGCGATATAAAATATCCATGTCCTCTTCGAGTTTAGGAGTTACGCAAACATATCAAAGCTATCAAAAATATGAAAAATACACAAGTGTTAAACACATTGGAAAAAAATATTACCTTGGACTTCGGTTCTGGGCTCAGTTACTTGAGGCGACCTCCTTTGCTCAGTTCTCTGGGGCGGTTGAGATGAAACCCCTTTCTCGCTTCTTGGGCGCGGGCCGAGGTGCGTCCCTGCGCAGTGCCCGACTCACCTTGAGATTACCACGCAATCTGGCCCAAGCTAGTTCAACAAAGTCGAGTAGCTTTATCTTGCACCTGCCGCTTCAAGATCTTCTTACCGTCATCCAATCTCTGCAAAAATTTGTCAGAAAGACGACCTCGAGAAGGCTGGTTTTCTGCACAAAAAATAAAGAATTAATGATTAGAATTTTCTGGAAATGTAAAGAACAAAGGAATACACTTACTAAAATCATAACGAAATTCAAGGGGAGGGGCCAGAAATGGCTCGTCTCTCTTATGACAAGGAGTCATCCAACCCACATCTACCCAAATCACTTATCCTTCCATTCCTTCAAAGATTGGGGAAGGCCCAAAACTAAATTGTCCAGATATACGGCTCGGTTGCGGAAGTAATACCACCCGGACGATCTCCTCTTACGCCGCCCCTGTTGCCTTCCCGACAAAGCGAGTTCTTTTATTTCTTCAAACCGGGATGAGGAAGCCTGCCGAGCAAAATGGACAACTAGTCCAATCAACCTTCCCAAGTCATTGGATGCACTGGGACAAGATAGTTTCCCACCTACGAAACCAGTTCGTGATCAACCTTGGAAGCGGGAAATTTAGTCTGAATGTAACGTTGTGGGCGTACATAGCAATACACCCAACATAGGCCACCTCGGGCACCTCATCATGATAGGGTAACCAAAACCGCATCGACTGGGATTTGATGGCCCTGGTAGAGTGCATCCACTCACGCCGCTCAACATCCCCAGATCAAGTTCGTGGTTTCATCCAATCCATTCTGGAATTCTTGGGGGGCCTCCTAATCGCGTCTTGGGCTTCTTCGGCCACCCAATAAGAAGTTGAGGGTCCCGCACCTCGCCCAGTACCACTTGGCCCCGCGACCTCGACCTCAAGCTGGCGCGAGCCACCGACCAAGACCAGCCTGGCCTCACTTTGCCTCGACCTCGTTCGCGCATCCTCCCGCACCTAGTTACGCTTGGACCAGTGGCCTCGCCCCCACTTGGCCCTGTACCGCGCCCAACTCCCTGGGCCCCAATTGTTTCAACAACACCTCGCCCAGTGTTTCTTAAAAGCAACTGCGCAGGCCCGTACATCACTCCACCAATAATGGTAAAGAATCGGTGGTGACGAAACTTCACCTCTCTCTGCCAGTAGGGGGCTCATATTCGGAGCCTTCGTTCGAACTAGAAATATCAACGACGTAGTCATCCTCTCTTTCAGAAACTTCCATCTCGGATGGGGGATATTCAATCTCGTGCTCAAGGTTTTGACTATCCTCTCTTGAACTGGACATGTCGCGAAGGAAAAAAGGGAAAAAGAAAAGGTTTGAAAATTACCTAAGAAACTTTGGGTGCTTTTTCTCTCGAATCCGACCTGAATTCTGCTCTGTCTATACTCTCTCTGGTATGCTTAGAATGCGAAGTAAAAATGAAAATGAAGGATGAATGGGCGTATTTATAGGCAAAATTTCTCTAAAACACGCGTCTATTTGAAAAGGCGGCTTTTCAAAAAATGTTTTAATTTAACCGTCACGTCTCTTTGGTTCCTATGCCACGATGGTGCAATCGGAAATCGCCACGTGTCGTCCCATCATTGTCTCAACTAATGCGCCTTTTCGTGCATTAAATGGTGATTGACCGCCAACCGTTTTCAAAAACCATTTGACTTTTCTCTCTCTCTCTCTCTCTCTATCTCTCTCTCTCTCTCTCTCTCTCTCTCTCTCTCTCTTCTTGAAGTTCAACCCGACTCGGTTGATCTCCTCCTCGGCTTGAACTTGGGGGCCATTAATGACACCGAGCCGAGGACAAAGTGTACCCACATGGTAATCCAAGACCCGGTGCGTTTGACACCAAACTACCTCACCGAGCCGGTGGTGGCGGAGCCGAGCCCAACCCAACTGGGAACTTTCTAAGGGGATTAAACATCCTATCATGAAATCAATCTAAACCTCCAGTGGCAGACGAATGAACCACCTGATAGAGCATTAATAGGACAAGTCAACAAGTCTTTCTACCACATGGCAACCATGCGACCCATGCACGATAAGAAGAGAACAAGTGTCCCACTTTAGAATTATAGATATAATAATTATTAAAACACTAAGTGTATTAGTATAAATATATAGAATCGTTTATGAGGAATATAACAACAAAAACCCTTATATAACTTTGTAAATTTAAATTCTCAGAAGCGGTTTACAGAGCTCATCATTTTCTCGATATCAATAAAAAAGGCGAGAATACATCAACTTTTCACATTCCCTGGTCTATTGTTATATATTTTGTGTTGTTGATCAAATATGGACATCAACATCAATTATTTTTCCTTAAAGAGTTTTGGAAGGTAAGATGATCCTAAAATTAGAGCTCTCAAATGGGTGGAAGGACCGTCTGCACTGCCTGTCCCGCCACCAAAGTTAAAATTGGGTCGGGTGGGGTCAGAATATCATCCCACCGATATTTTTTGGAGCCCATCCTATCACATGCTTTGGCAATACATGTAATATATATTGGGTTGATCGTGCCTACAAGGCCGGGTTGGCTTTTTGGGTGAAATAAGCCAGGTCACATTTGGACTTATGAAATTGTGGCCTAGCTCCCACCCCATCGGCCCGAGTGGTTTTGCTAGCTCTACCTAAAATGTAGGGCATGGTGGCCAAGTCCAGAATGTCAACGCCTGTCGTATAGTAATCCTTAATATCACCGCATCTGAGTTTACAGGGAGGCTACACCACGGAAAAACCTATCCCCTCTTATAATAAGTTATAGTCAAAATATGAAATCTTGGGAATCACTTGGTAGTCTAGTGTTAAAGTGTTTGTATAGCTTAGACATTTGCGTTCGATTCCCACCTAGCTCCCTCTCTTTTAGGATTTGGATTTGTACTAAAAAAAATCTGAAAATCATAATTAAATATAAATAACTAAATAAAAAAGTACACATGCAATTGTGGTAACCTTTTCTCCTCTCAAAAGAAAAAGGGCCGCCGTTCAATTAATTGACTGACAAAATGAAATTATGTTAAGGACACTTGCGGCAAATTTAAAGTGCATGTCTAAATTTCGTTTTCTATGTGGTCCATGTTTTTATAAAGCATATGTTTCCTTGTTCACATGAAACTGCTATAGCTTATAGGACAACATTTAATTGACACTTGTAATTAGTGGATATACATCTTTTCTTTGCTTTTATTCGGTAGATGCATATGACAAGTTTTACATGGACGAACAAACTATGTTTGGAACCAACACAATCAGGGACGTAACCAACGTGCTTGACAACCCCTTGCCAATTATTTTTCCCCACAATTGAACTATTTTTCTCCTCTTAATAAACGTATAATTTTTTATTTTATTTTATTTCCTTACAAAAAAATAGGATAAAAAAATTTGGGTTGCACCATGAACCGAGGAGGGGCCCCTCTAGATTTGTCCAAGGACACAACATTTTTGTGACAACGTTTTCTTGTTTTGTCATCGACTACAAAATTAAATAACTTTATTCATGATTTGAGATTGATCGGTATTTGAGCTCAATGTATCAAAATAATAAATTAAATTAAATTTAAAATATTTTAAAATATATGTAAAATGAAACTACTCGAACTCAATTCATATGCAACTTGCTATAACTTTTTATATAATAAATTCAATTAATAATCAAATCAAACTCATACGAATTTTGAATAATTGAGGAAAAATTAAAATAAGTTCAAATAGCAATATGTTCAATGGCGGAGACAAGAGGGTTCATATTTGGCCCCATTCGGACCTATCTCGGCCCGATAGTGTTACAAGAAAAAATAAAAAAAAATATATTATAGCCTATATGATTGTTTTTAGTTTGCATTTAGCTCAACACTTTTGCGTCTTTGACTCGCTCCTCATTCGTGTGTAGCTTCGCCATTAAACATGTTGGACTTAACGCATAATATATAAAAAGTAGCCCTGGGCATAGCCAACCCAGTAAAGGACTTGGTGACGTGATGCCAACTTGGCACCCACGATGTGGTTGTTGAATCCCTCCGGTACGATTTACGAGGTGGAGGAGAACTTCTTGTGTGGTGACTCGATCTTGGCGGCCAAGGACCCTGACTAGTTGAGGCATAACCCGCGCTTCACATCCTCCACGGAAGGCTCTCTGCAAGAAGCGGTGGGGCGCCGGGATGAGGTTCATCCTTTATAATATATAAAAAGTAAAATGCATTTTAATTGTGATCAATTTCAAATTTATTTCTTTCAAGAATTGCGCTTGTAATTTAAGTATAGGTGCAACAATGATGATAATAAATTAATTATTACACATATTATATAATGTGTGTATATATATTATTTTGAGCTGGACTGCACACAAACTTTTCAATTGTTTTTGGGTGCCAGACACACACTACACACACACTGATATCAGAAGTTTTAAACTTTTAATTTCTGTTACAATAATGGTATCTTATGGGTCCGAAAAGTTGCAGACCAGATAGTTGATTGTCCTTTGTCTGAAAACATACTCAAATCATACACACACGTATGGCCCTTTGGCGCTGCTCCCAACAGCTAAATCTTGTCCTCACTCATCATAACTAATATCTACCTCATCATCTATCTTTGGAACCCTTTTTTCTTTCATGTTTTTACCATTAATATGTAATAAATTGAACCTATTGTCTGAAATTGCAAGATTGAAGGTTACCTTATGAATACCTTTTCAACACACATTTTCTTGAGTTCAAGAGAATTAATTAAGACCAGTAAACTTTGACTATGCCTGACTGCAAATAGTCTCGATTCTTCATTGTGGACTCCTTGTAGCTAAGTTTAAATGGGAAATTTGCAACTTTTTCTGCAAAAAGTTCTTTTCGAATTCCTAAGTTATACAAATGTGGTTTGACTAACTGTCCTAATTTTTATTTGTCCATGCCACCCACGTGGGTGGCACCTGTGTGAGGATCCACCCTGATCACACCACACACACACACACACACCACACATGGGTGTGTGAGTGATCAAGTTGGGTGGCTAAGAAAGACCCTAATTTTTTTCTTCTTTGGTAATTTTCCTTGCATATGATGATTAACAATAACTCAAAATAATCATGATCAAGCCGGAAAATTACTGTTCTTGATTCGGTGTACTCTTCTAGTCTTCTACACCGGACTACACTAGGTTATATAAATTACTGTTCTTGAGGCGGTGCAAATGGTGCCGCCGGCAAGGACCCCCGAAGAAATTTTCTTTTTTTTTAATATATATATAATATAACTTTAGGTTATATAAATAACAACTGTTGCAATTTGCCAAGGAAATCATTTGGCATAGTGGCAGTGGGTATTATCCTCATGTTGGGAGGTCTCAATATCAAATCTTGGTGTGTGCAGTCTTTTGTTTTTTTCCATCTTTTTCGAAAACATATAAAATAAAGCCCAAACCCACTTGATTTATCCCACTTTATTGAAAATCCTACACTTTTTTGCTCCCAGTTTTCAGCGTTTTTTGCTCTTTCTTTTAATTTTTTTCAAAATCAAAACACCAAGTAGAAGAATCAAATTGCAAGCAAGTTTAAAGACGCCCTCGACACCAGTTTCATCCCCCAAATTAGGCCCACCTCCATTAAAATATTTTGCCTCCATTGATGTTGGTAAGATCTCTTAAAATTGAGAATTGATTAAATTTTTTTTTTGTTTTCATTATTAGCAAAAATTATATCTTTATCTATATATAACTGATGTGCAGAATGTTTGTATTTGTTTGTTTTCAAGTTGAGTGGCAATATATAATTATATTGAAGGATTTGATATGGTACTAATTAACTTTATTTGTATATTGTTTTGAATAGAAATTAATAATGCTTCCTACTCGGAAATATCAATGTGGATGTGAAAAGCGTAAGAAAAGAAAACAAGTTGAAGAATTTATCGAGTCTCAAAGAAGATCACTAGATAGATTTATTATAAAAGAACCTTCAAACCCGTCACTTGAAGATTTAGACGATGAAGAAAAAATTGATGGTAATGAATTGCATGAAGACTTAGCCTTGGAAAAAATTGATTTTGTTATTTTTAATATTTTTTATGTAAACATTAGGGCCTCCATTTTTTTTTTGCTCCGGCCCCACGAAACTTTGGGACCTCTCAGACTACACCCTGTTTTCCTCACAGTAATTTTTTTTACAACACATACCTTAAGCAGTAAAATAAGAATAATAGTACAATATAGTATATACGATATTTTCCTTGAGCAGTAAAAGTAGAGATGTCAATAAGGGCCAGGCCCTGAGGGCCGACCCTAAAAATTTAAGGACTAGGTCTATATTTCATAGGCCTTATAACATGAGGGCTTTTAGCCCCGCTCTAATTGGCCCTAGGGCCATCTAGTAAGCTAGGGTAGGGTAATGGCCCTTAAGGTTTTTTTTTTCCTTATAAGTTTTTGTATTTTATATGTTTATATTCAAAATTTATGCTTGCAATACTATTAATCCATTATTTGATCTCATTTATCAATTATCATTTATCTTGACAAATTATCAAATTTGATCTTTGATCTCATTTATAATTTAGTCTTACTAAATAACTTAGTAAATACAAACTTAAATTTGGTATATAATTGGTAATGATTATTTAGTACATTAATAATTATAAATAACTAAAATATATTTTGTATATACTATGTGATTACTAAAATAAAAATGACAAATTTTGGAATATTTTAATCCAAATGGGATCTAAGAATTACAAGGCACTTTCAAGCCCTTATCATTCGGGGCTTTTTAGCCCTAGCCCTCAAGGTTAGGGCCTCTTGGGGGCTAAAGGCAAGGTCGGGACGTGCCAACTCTTATTGACATCTCTAAGTAAAAGTGCAATTCTTGGATGTCCATATACATATGTAAAGCTGTCAATTTCTAGTCCTGCCCGCATGCCGGAGGATAGGATCGGACCAGGGCAGTATTTATCTGCACCCAAAATGAATTGGACCTACTTTGGTCTAACCCGAACTGCCTGATCTTGAGTTTACCTGACTAGTCCAATACAATTTAATTATAAATATGAAGTTCGACCTAGATTGGGCCAACAAATTAGCTAACGGACCGATTAAATATTGGATCGACCCGGACTCGCCCAATTTTCTGCCTTTTTTTGAGGAAAAAATACGGTATTATAAAATTACAGATGTTGGAATTCATCCAACAATGATTGACATAGAGTTGTTGGGAGATGGTCCCAAACAAATAAATCGGCATACATGTTTTTTTGCATAAAAAGCTAGAAAATGAGCAACAAAATTGTTATGATGTTTAAACCAGGAAATTCGAGTTATTGTCGCATGGTCGAATAAGACTTGAATATCATTGGCAATATTAGCGCAAGAGATCAGAAAGAGAGCATCACCACTGGCAGCAAGAATAATCGCCGCTGCATCTCCGAAAATTTCCACAAGGCTAAGGTTGAGTTGTCGGGCAAGGAGCAAAGATTCACGAAGAGTCATGGCTTCAGCAACCTCAGCGTCTAATATATGGGGGAGTTTCTTAGATATTGCGTGCGAGAAAAGTCCGAGCCGTCCCCCAGATTGCAATACCAATGCCAGCACTGGAAGATGAAATTGATGCGTCAAAGTGAATGAAAGGACCTATAGGAGCGCGAGTTTTTAAGCATTCTGCTGATAGAACCAAGGATGGACTTTCTGGCCACTTGAGAGTTGCATTAAAATCCAAGAGACTGTTATTCGCCCAAAGAATGATAGTGTACGGGTTAGGAATGAAATCTTCAAATTTTTTCTTGTTTCTTGCAAACTAAATAAGATCACAAATTATAACAAAAATATGGCACATGTCCGAGGGGAGCTCAAGAATGATTTCCCTAGCCCAAAGAGAAAAGGATTGTTGAGCAAATTAAGTTGATGGAATTTCATAAGCCAACTGACCTCCAAAATTGATTCTGCAAACGTGCAAAAAATAAAAATATGCGAAGCCGTTGGCGGATGCGCTCCACATAAAAGGCAGGGGTGCGGATAATTGCAAAAATACCCTATGGTTTGGGCTAATTACAAAAAATACAAAGATATTTCAAAATTATAAAAAGCCCCCTCAGGTTTGATTCTACTTTAAATTTAAGGGGGTAACTGAAATATTTTTATAAATGTCATGGGGTTTTTTGGAATATTTTTTGCTTCTAAGTATGAAGAAGAAAATGTAAGACGAAATCAAAAAAAATTACGATTTTTAAAAATCTCTGGATTTTTTATAATTAGATTGAACATCGAGGTTGTTTTTTTAATTATCCTTTGTAATCTTTGCCTTTTAGGGTAGATCACTCAAAGTCAATAGTGTTGATAAAATCCTCCTTTCCGAGGTGGAATTCTTCAAGTCTTCTTTCTCCGAAAGCTAGAAAATCCTTCAATTGGGAACTTGCCTCGCACACACGCACAAACATTAGAGGGCCCCGGGTTGTCCCATGGAGGCTTCTCCGACGCTCAAGTCGGCCAATGAACGAGAGAATAACTAAGATAGTAATTGAATACCGAATTAAATGCGTAGGAGAATAATCGGAATGTGAGAATGTACTTACAAATAGATAGGAGGGACCTTTTTATATCCGGGAGATGGGCCGTGTAGGATAATTTGGCCATGGGCCGATCTGCGTAGGAGAAATCGGCCTGTCGGCTAGTCCCTGATCCCTTTAGCCGGGTTATTTTATTAAGAGCCCATTGGGCAATTAATATTAAATAAATATATAAACCGAATTATATATTAATTAATTAAATGTCATTTTTGCCCCCAACATAAGCCCTCCACTCCGGTCTTGATGAGTTTTCCCCTCTTCTCGGAGTTTTCATATATTTCAAACCGATTACGGATTCCGATCCTTCCGTTCCGCTTGGAGGTCGGGTGTCACCGACCGCTTGGTTTCTGTTCCGTCTTTCCATTTCCATATTTGTCGATGGATTTTGATATTTCTCCTCTCGCTCCGAGTTGTGTTTTGATGGAAAAAGAAAAGTAAAGCTTGAGGATTCGAGCTTAAGTGATGAGTCTTCCGTGGCGGAGTCGAGGAAGATAGTCTTGAAGAAGTCCGCCGCACCAAGTATCAACATATGCCTCCTCCCGGGAGTTGGGCGATTGTTTCGGGAGAGTTGGTCATCGAGTATCATCTGTTTGTCTTTGTAGGTTGCGAGAGCGGCTAGAGCTTCCTTCGGCGTTTGTGATGTTGGGCGGAGTGCAAGCGATAGATTTACTCATCCACCCGAGGGCTTCATCATGGTATATCATTACAATTTTTCTATTGGTTTTGTTCTTCCTTCGGATAATTTCCTCATCGCGATCCTTAAATCCATGGGAGCATGTATTGGTCGATTGATTCTTCAAGCTTGTGCATGTATATGGGGGGTGCGAGCATGCGATGTGACCGGGATTGACTCGGACTTTGGATGGATTCTACTCTTTATTTTACGCCAAGAAGTCTCCTGGTGATACCTTTTTCTACTTCTTCCCCGCCCCAGGTGGAGAATCACCAACTCCGGGTAAGGTGAAGAGCTTGATGGAGCGCGATCCGAGATGAGAGCAAGATGTCCGAACTGTCGAAGGAGTTGGAGTGGGCAAAGGCCCAACTTGACCATGAATCGAAGATCAGTGATGTCTTTTCTAGACTTCAGTTGGCGCCTGGTTGCTAGCTCGGGAGAGGTCCCGCTGATTGAGGCTTACTGAGCTTCTCCATAGTATCACTCGAGTTCTTTGGAGAGTCTTCCATCTTCTTTGATAGATCAGTTTGCCATTGCCGAAAACTTCTAAGGCGGAGTGGAAGGCCCTCCAACGAGGTGATTGACATCTTGGACTGTGGCGTTTCTGATGAGGAAGAGGAGGTTGAGGTCTTGTAGGATCTTCCGATGATCTTTGATTGTATGGACGACGGTGATGGAGACGAGCCTCGAGGGCCGATGTTCTTGAGGAGAGATGGAGCATCCTCTTCTTGAGTAGTGATAACTATATTTCAAATTGGATGGCATTTGATTCATGTCCACCTGTTTAGGGCTTGCTTTTATGTACTTGGATATTTCTTGCATTTTCCTCTTGTTTCAAGATGTTTATTTGCCTCGTGGGGCTGGATGATATTCCATTGCATTTACGTTACATTGACGCTCTACTTTATTCATATTTATTCCCTTTTATCATGCTTTACTTGTAATATTTGCATGCGACTTCCTTTAGAATAGCCGAAATTACTTATATTTAATGTTATGAGGTACCCTTCTAGAGTCCAGAGAGGGCGCCCTCTTGGAGCTCATGGGGGCGCCCTTTCGGATCTTGGAAGGGGCGCCCTCATGGAGTTCTCCCCAAGTTCTTGTTTCATTATTTTGATTTTTCTCCACATGTGTTAGCATTTTTGCCTTCTTTTCTTTGCACATTATCATCGTGGAGAAGAATTTACTAAACCCTTGTGAGGGATGCCTTTTATCCCCGGGTCTTAAGCGTAGGAGGTGAATTATTAGGACCCCCATGAGGAGGCCCTCCCATCCGGGGACTTAGCTAGAATGAGTGTTCCCACTCGGGGTCTTAGTCGGGTGAGGTCTTTCCGTCTGAAGTCTTAGCCGGTGGATGTGAATTACTAGGACCCCGTGAGGAGGCCCCTCCCATCCCAAGTCTTATCCGGAAAGGGCCTTCCCACCGAGGTCTTAGCTGGAGGAGGTGAATTACTAGGACCACCGTGAGGAGGCCCCTCCCATCCGGGGTCTTAGCCGGAGAGATCTTCCCACATGGGGTCTTAGCCGAGTGAGGTCTTCCCTCTTGGGTCTTAGACGGATGAGGTTATTTATGAGGACCCCCGTGACGAGGCCCTTCCCATCCGGTGCCTTAGCCGGAAAGATGGGGTTTGTTGAGGAAAGCACCCAAATGGTCATTGACCTTACCCATATTTGACCAGTAACTGCATTCACAAAATCAAAGTAGAAATGTGAAAGTGCTTTTATTTATTATAATGATAAAGTTTTACGCCATGTGGGCGGAAATAGAACTTAAATGTAAATTAATGTTAAACGTCTCTTGGGCGGAAATGAACTAAAAACAGTCAAAAATAACAAATACTACGGTCTCAGGGGTCCAGGGAGAGTCGGTGTTTAAGGTTGCGTGGTGCTTTCATCTACGATTTGGGAGCTTGCTCATCTTCAAGGTGGCCACATAGCACTCCCCATCATCTTGATATCTCTAACATTATTTCCTATCACAGTCCCGTGAGGAACTTCAAGTTAAAGAGAATCACGGGGATGGCCCTAACTAGTTCAGCCGGGCCATCCCAATATCATATTGTACGGAGAGGGGCCCGGAGATTACATTGATGACTCTGTCTAAATGATTGCACGTCTTTCCTCCCGGGAGTCCGAGAGGTGTTGGTCTTCTTGAGATTCTTCTTCGTGTGGCCTCGGATCACGGCGAAACTTGCTCTCGATCCACATAGTCCTCAAGATAAGTCGCTTTATCTCATTTTTTAGAACGCAAACAAATCCTCGATAGTGTGCCCCATATCTCTATGATATTTGCAATATAACTTGGACCGTGCCCGTGTGTAGGTTGCTTCTCGTGACTGCAGTGAATCAATGATCCCCTTTTTCTGGGCGGCTATCGAACCCGGCTATCGAGTTGAGAGGTGTGTAGCTTAGCCCATGATCTATTCTCGGACACTTCCGGGTTGATTCTTGTCATCTACCCGGGACTTGTGTTTGGCACTAGCCGTGCTTGTGGACTCATCCACTCGAATATGCTTCTCGTAATAGCTCCTCCATGTTAGTTGGAGGCTTCGCTTCCCATGGATTCCTTCAGACGCCCCCGGGTGGAGGTTCTCGCTACAATATCCTGGCCAATGTCTCTTCTTGGACATTGGCGACTTCATTGACGGCTTCTACAAACCGTTTCAATAAATTCCATAACGTCTCTCCTTCCTTCTACTTCACTTGAAAGAGGTGAGCGATAGTCCGGGACACATTCTGCATTGATGGAGAAGCTGCATGAATTCTTGATGGCTTTTCCATCCTGGAGATTGATCTCTACGGGAGCCGATAGAACCAAGTTAGTGCTCGCTTGGTCGAGTAGTCGAAACACTTTGTAGTAAGATGCATCCGTCATGTTGTAATGATCCACCTTGGCGTAAAATTTGTCCAAGTGTTCTTGCGGGTCTCGATCCCATCATACTGGGAGATTGGAGGTCTTGATTCCCAAAGGTAGAGGTTCAATCAAAATAACATGGGCAAAAGGCTCATCTTCATCGTCTGATTTCTCGCGAGTTGGCTTGGTTGGGTGCACGCTTGAGATTCTTCAACTGCGGCGGCTCTTTGCGATTTTTTTGTGGCTTTCTTCTCTTTTTCCCGATCTCCAAGGTCGGGGTCTTGGCCGAGCGAGCCCGCGGTGGTCTTCTCCTCTCACATCGGCCGCGACACGGTGCCTCAAGGTGTTCCAGGCGGCTTCATCTAGCGAACTTTGAGAGCTTTCCGATATAGGCGAATTTCTTTAGTGGCGGAGCCCCCTCCCCTTAGGAGGAGGGGTCGGTGCCCCTCTAGCAAACGAAGGATGAGGAGGGTTGGCCCCCGCTTTCCGGGAGGTCGTTTCTTCTTGTTGGTCTCTCGGCTTTATGGCTGCGGCTTGAGATCCAACTTCACGTGCTTGCAATCGAGTTTGCATCGTCGTGTACTTTGGTTGTTTCTACTGATCGCGTGCCATAGTGATGTTGCCTTTTAGGCGCGGATCACTCAAAGTCAACGGTATAAAAAAATCCTCCTTCCCGGGAGATGTCTTCAAGTCTTCTTCTCCTAAAGGCTGGAAAATCCTTCAATTGGGAACTTACCCGCATACACGCGCAAACATTAGAAGGCCATGGGGTTATCCCGGGAGGCCCATTCGACGCTCAAGTCGACGGTGAACAAGAGAATAATTACGACATTAATTGAATACTAAATTAAATGCGTAGGAGAATTATCAATGTGAGAATATACTTATAAATGAATAGAAGGGACATTTTTATAGTTGGGAGATGAGCCATGTGGATCGTGTAGGAGAATTCGCCTATGAGCCGATCCGCATAGGAGAGATCGGCTATGGGCTAGTCCCGCCCTTTGGACCGGGTTATTTTATTAAGAGCCTATTGGGCAATTAATATTAAATAAATATATAAACCAAATTATATAGTATTAATTAAATATCGTTTTTGCTACCAAACACCTTGGTATTATTTTCAGTATTTTGGAACTGGAATTTTGGGTGGTGAGATTGAAGATTATATGACGAATGAGAATGCGTTTGAAAGTTTTATTGAGGAAAAATAATGAGATAATTTTGATTGTAGATGTATTGTCAATGTTATTTTTTTGTGTTTAGTTAAAGACATATTCAACTATAAATATTTGCAACACTACAAAAATGTTTACCAACATTATTTAATTACTGACAGAAATGGTTTTGTCACTAAATTTTACAGTTACTACATAGTACTAATAGAATAAAAAATAGTATTTTCCCTCAAACTATACCGACTTTTTATCGACAATTCACCAACAATTTTTTAATTTACCATTAGAAATATTATAGGAATTTACAATTAATTTTAGATTTTGTTGGTGAATATTTATCAATAATAATTATATCTATATGATTTTACCTATAAATGATATAATTATTTAATTAAAACAATAATCTATATGTTTTTGGATTAGTGTCGAAACAACAATTTCTAGATCCTCTACTTCATATAGTGTTTCATCTTCTATTTTACTTGTATCAATACATGTCACGTGTACATGATGGCATATTCGATATACGTAGTTAATAGGAGTATACGATAAACATTAAATGAAATAAAAGATCTCATTTGAAATTTCTATAACTCCTTTTCCTTAAAAATACTCTTAAGGAAATATAACCAAACGATGTTTTGGAAAAATACAAACATGCATTACATCTGATCCATCAACCAAGAATTGGATCAAATCCATTTATGGCTTTTATTCTCAACACTTTTTTGAAGGCAAATCCGAGGCTGTATGTTTCCATTATAAGGTTTAAATTCCAAAGCTCTTATCCAAAAATATTTGAGGTTCACTGAACTGCAGTAAATATTTTGCTGGCTCTTCTGATCCGCCACCAATAAATTAAATGAAAACGTCTGCAGTTGGGTTTGGTTTCGATTATGGTGCATGACTGTAAAAAATCTGATTAAAATTAAAATAAGTACTACTTGATTTCAATTTTACTCTCTCCTGAATTGACTGCTGGCCGGCCTGTTGTTTTAATAATTTGTTATATAATTTTTAAATTGCTCAAGGAGTAAAACTAATTGATAAAAATGATATTTTCTTTTTATATTATCAGAGTTAAGCTATTAATTATAAGCAAATCAATTTATTTTGTTTTCCTTTGGTATATACTACAAGAAATCGTCACTATTTTCATATTTGAAAAGGGTAAAATCATGTCGCAATGTATTTTACTGAAAAACTAGTTACGCAAGGCCAGAGCCAAGGGAGTCCGCACCCCCTTAACGTTCATAATTTTTTTATAACTAAATATAAACTATATACAAAGTTATTAAATTTTATAATTTTACCACTAAAAAAATTTCTCTTTTTTTACTATTTTCAAGAAAAAGATAAATTTTCTTCCAACCAATATTTTCATTGGGAAGTTGGTATTAAATTCTTTTGACAGGATGATATGAGAGATTGATAGGGGTATATATAGAGGGGGCACATTTAAGAAATGTATTTAGTTAGATTGATAAGTTTGGGGGTTTGTGTGTGGGAGTTTGAAAAGATTGATGTGTGTGTAGTGTGTGTAAAACACTGATGAAGCAAAGTAGCAGACTATCACGTTTGGAGTGTTACTTGTCATTGTTGAGAGAGACAGCCTAAACCCCTAAAGCCCTACTGCTCTCTGTCTCACTCACTTATCGTTGCAAATTCGTAATACAATTAACACGAGTTAGTGATTGTGATGTGGGTTGGCCCTAAAAATTAATATGACCAGTTTAGCTAGTGTTGCAAACGAATCAATTCGCTCGTGAGTTGTTATAGTTCAATTCAATATAAAGCTCGTTTTTGTTTGCTTAAAGATGCTCGTTAAAATAAATGAATTAAACTCAAACTTATAGTTATTTTAGCTCGTTAATAAGTTCGTAATTAAACTAATAGTTTGACTTTAATTTTAATATTTATACATTTACTTATAATAAATATACAAATATTTAAATAAACTTATTTGTTTGAATAAAATCATAGATTTTAATAGATATATTATGCGGTTTAGAAATATATAATTTTATTTTTCTGTAATAAATTGAAGTATAATTTATGTTGGAATTTGTTTTGGTAATTAAAATGGGTGTTAATTAACCCGATTTTGACCAAATATTTAAGTGGTTTTCATTAGTGAAAAATAGAATTAAATTATTTGTAAAAATTCTATTAAGAGAATAGATGAGAATAACATTTGGAATTTTTCAAAACCGATTCCGGGTGAATGAGAAATTAATGCTAGAAGTTAGCCACTTAAAACTAGAAAATGATATGAAAAATGAAAAATGTGGGGAAGGAGAAATGCTCCATCCCATATAGGAAGAGAAGGCAAAGTTTGCTCACTTTATAAATCTCAAGTTGGACTTATGGGTTTGGGTCTTTGGGGGCACCCAAGTTTTTAAAGGGGTGAGGACCTAGATGCTTATGGGTTTGGTTCAAAGCCTTATTCTTTTTGGACCAAAAACCTTTAAAAATTAGTTAATTAATTTTAATTAATTAGCTAAAGGATTTTCAACTGAAGTGTTCGCATCCAAGCACGGGCACACGCACGGACCGTGCGTCAATGCGAATCTCTGAACAGATACACATGTTGGTTGTAAACATGTCTTTTCGAGCCAAAAGACATGATTTTTCCATCTGGGCACCTTGATACCTATATAATCGAGCCCCTGCAGATGAAATAATATACAAACAACACGAAATTACAAGCCTAAAATCGAGTCATTTGCATCAGCATATTGATTTCCTTCCTATTCAAAGCTTGAAAGCCTTAAACACTTTTTGTTTGCTGGTAGTTCGATTTTTGCAAGTGCTGCTAAATCGAACTCGTACAAGTCGTTGCATCTTAGGGATGAACGCGGGAAACGTAAACACTTAGTATACGGTCCGTTTTAGTCTTCTGAGATCGTATCAATACAGCCTCGACTAAGCCAAAAATATCCAAACACTCAGCCATTTTTCTGAAACATGGTAAACCTTCACTTTCCCAACAATTTAGTGTATAATTGATATTTACTAAGGTCGAAAAAGTTCGTAAACCATCAATATATTCGATAATATCAAGCTCGAGTTTGACTCGATAATAAACGAGCAAAACACAAACTCTCAAAAACTCAACTCGATTCGGTTTAATTGCAGTTATAGATTTAGCCTTTGAATTTTTTTAAAATGATTCAAATAAGATATATAGGATCCGAAACAAATATGGGTACTCCCGCGACTTGATGATCTAAAAGTTCATCTGTCCAATGAGCATCATCACAACGTATTAATAAAACATAAATAGTGGTCGGAAATTCTTTATAAAGTATTTTGTGATTCGTTCTATATATATTTTTTTGGGTTATATACAAAAATACCCTTGAGGTTTAACCTAACTACAAAAAAAATCTAGTTAACTTTCAAAATTACAAAAAATACCATTGAGGTTTTATTTGGTCTAAAATTTAACCCTTTATAACCAAAAAATATTTCAAAATCCCCCTTTATATCTATAAAAATATTACAGTTTGCACCTTAATTTTAACACTAAATCAAATCTCAGGGTACTTTTTGTAATATTAAAAGTTAGCTGGGTTTTTTTGTAATTAGATTAAACCTTAGGGGTACTTTTTGTAATTATCCCTTTTTTTAAACAACTTAAGATTACAATTTGACTTAAGCATATTCAATTATTCAAAAACTAATCTTTTACCCGCTCGATGCACGAGTGTGTGTTGTGAGTGTTGTGTTGATATGTATTATATATATATATAAGTAGGCAATAGAAATCTTCAAAAAATCAAGTTACATCAGTAAAAAAAAGACTGCCAATTTTGAATTTTTTTTTGTACATTGTATTCATCGTTTTGTATTTATCAGTGTATTCAGCCACGAGAAGTCTTTGATGGCATAAATGTTGCCTCAATCGCCTTTACTTTTTATACTGATGTTGGCTTTTATCTTATAGTTCCTTTGATTCTGTCGCGCTGCAATAAGAAAGTAAAGGTTATAAAAAAATTAAATAGGCATTGGTTATGATATAATAAATTTAATTGTTATAATGACATAAAAATAAAAAAATTATAGGCATCTGCGTCATGAAAAACACATTTCATACTTTCGACATTGGTTCGATTATTATGTATCTATTTATCATAAATATGGATCGGGCGTAGTTTCATAGCCCATTGATGCTTATCCATATTAATATTTAATATCATTGATGATTGTGAGCATCAGTGCTATATTTTTGAATTGGAGAGAAAGATTGACAAAGCTTTTTACAGCGAGAACATGTGCAGTAAAATGACTGCAATGAGCTTGTAAAAAAATGACTACAATGAGAACGCGTATTTATAGGTGATTTAATAAGGTTAATTAACGAAAATAATTTATCCTTTTTTTGGCAATGTACAGTAAGGGTGTTCATTTTCGAATGAATTCAAAATTTGATTCGAATCGAATTCGAATCTCTGTTTCGAATTAGGATTTCTGAATTTTGAATCAACTCGACTTTCGAATATGAATAATCAAATTGAATAATGAATTGGGGATGTTTTTCAAATTCTATTCGAAAATTCTAATTCGAGGTGTCCGAGTAAACTCGATTCGAATATCGATTCATATTCGTATTTCAATTCAAATTCGTATATTGATTCTCAATTATAATTCAAATTTAATTTATATATTATATATTTTAAATAGTATAAAGGTATAAATTGCATATGCAAATATAAATAATATAATTAGTTGATGTATAAGCAACATTTAATTTCAGATGTCTATTATAATAAAATTATTGCAGTAGAATTATACCATTGGTCAAAACCAGTTTCATTGTTCAATATCATTTTGAATTTTTAGCATTTTTGTGTAGTTTTTGAATTGTCTTATGATGTGGTTAAATTTAAAAGAATAGTATATTTTAATTTCAAAAAAGAAAAATATGATTTTGATTTTAATAGATTTCATCTTTAAAAGTATTTTGTTTTTAGTTTTTGTATTATCTTTAAAGTAACAATATAGTTTTGATAATTTATATGGTTCGCTTATATTTTTGTTTCATTATATAATTCTTTTGTTAAAAATAAAATTTAAATTTTGCTTGAGAAATATTGATTTTGGATCTGAAAAAATATGGGACTGGAATACAACCGTGCCCATTTTATGGACAAATTTGGATTTTTGGATTGACTTGAATTCGTTTCGAATATCGATTTATCCAATTCAATTAAATTCAATTCGAAATTCGTCGAATGAGGATCAAATTTTGAATTGAGGTTTTAAAAATCCCATCAGATTAATTTAATTCAACAAAGAATTCAAAATTTGATTCGATAAAGGCCCCTAATATACTATAACATTAATTGCAAATTTCTTTTCGCTTCTTTACTTTCGAATTATTTTATCCATTATTAATTATGTGTTGATTGCATGCCTAGAAGTTTCATATATATATTTGTATCAAGATATATATCTTATATTATGGGAATATTTATATATTTAAGTGAAATAATTACAGAAATCTCAGCCTAAAGTTATAAATGGTTATTTTCGGAATGTTTATATATGAAAGTAATATGTTTATATACATAAATACGATTGCAATCAAAGAAATAATAAACTTTTAAAAATAAATATGAAATTTACCATAATAAACTATTCTGTCCAACAACTGTAATTAATAAATAATATATTACCAAAAATAACTTAATTGTAATTGTAATCTCCATAAACGCATAACGACTTTTACTAATATACTCACCATATTGTTGGGGCAAAATGATATTTGATAATTAATATATAATTCAATTTATATTTTGGAATAATATTAATTGCTCAATAGACTATTAATGGAATAACCCGGCCCAAAGGAGTCTGGGACTGGCCCACAGGCCAATTTATCATACACGACCCACGAGCCCATCACCCAGGTATAAAAAGGTCATTGCTCTTCATTTGTAAGTTATCTGACTAATAATAACTGTTAAGCATTAATTCGATTTGTTTATTGTCTTAATTTCTCTCTCGTCACCGTGTCGATTGACTTGGCGTCAGAGCCTCTGGGATAACCCCTGGCCCGTCTAATGTTTGTGTGTGTGTGTGTGTGTAAGTTCTCAATTGAAGAATTTCCAGCTCCCGGAGAAGAAGACTTGGAAGACTTCCCCCTTAAGAAGAAGAAGACTTTTACTTTTATAAGAATCCTTGACTTGGAGTGATCTGCCCTAAAAACCAGCATCACATATAATTAATGTTCGATAATTACCAAATAAATATGCGATTTTACCATAATAAACTATTTTGTTCAACAGCTATAATTAATAAATAATATATTACTTTCTCAAAAATAAATATATATTACCGAAGATAACTCGATTGTAATCTCGATACACGCGTATTATTTTACTAGTATACTGACCATATTTGTTCAATAATTACCAAATATGCTATTAAATGCTGAAAACATGTTTTACTATTTTAAGTACAATGTTTTATGCGGAAAAAAAATTGTGGCTACTATTTATAAGTGACTCTTTATATATATAGATATTGCAAAAAAAAAAAGTAGGACCTGATATTTATTCGTATTAAACCCGATTCTGACCCTAACATGCTTATAATATGTTAGGTTTATATCGTGTTTTCATGTGATAAAGATGGCAATTTTGGCCCGACCAGTGTCAGGCCCGACATGTTTGGTCGCCTGCCCCGTGACTTACAACAGGTTGGGGCAAACATGGGTATCACTTCAGCCCCACTGATACCCGTCCCTTTACGGGCTGTCCAACATTTTTATCTTTTTAAATATTTTTTGTATATACAATATCTATGATAATATAATTCTTATGTACTTATTATATACTATATCTAACATTGATAACGAACTTTTTTATAAATAATATGCATTAAAAAACAAGGCAGAAGATAAAAAAACTTATAATTAGGCTTACACATATGTTATGAGTATATAATAACTAATTTTTTATTGTTTCTTTTTCCTTTTTATTTTATGATATAATAATAAAACAATGGGGCGGTGTTTTTTAGCCTTTTTGGGCAATTAAAAATATTTTTTAGCCATCTTTTTCAAACACATATTTTTTAGCCATTTTGGGGTGTGAAATTCCAAAATTGCCCTTTACTCTGTTTACCTTCTCTCGAGTCACAACTATTCCATAACTCGAAAAACTAATTTGGAGCACAGTACTCTGAACGGGCGGTGAAATTCTAAGGGTTTGAACAGAGAATTGAACGGCAGCGGCGCGACGAGAGTGTTTCGACTTCTACCCGGTATGTATTGCAAACTCATAATTCCTTAAATTCATATTTTTGTTGAATTAGTTAGTCGTTAGTTGTTTTAGGTTAGGATTTATTATAGATTTTGTAGAAATTTTAGGTTTTAGATAGATTTGGGGTTGATTTGAAAAGCTTGAAGTTCGTTAATGGTGGTTTGTGGGTGGAGACGAAGAAGATGAGGGTTTCGCAATGTAACTCGCCATCCTCAAACTAACTCCATGGCGAGTTTTAGATGTAACTTGCTATCGAGTTAATTTGAGGATAACGAGTTACATGTGACTCGATATCGAGTTATATGTTAGCGGCACTTTTTTCCATTTCTCGGAGGCGAAAACGTGAAATGTTGGCTGTGTGTTTTGACAGACTGGGCATAGAGATGGAGAAAAGCTCGAATCGGAATGGAAAGTTGAATTCCTATTCCAAGTTCTCGGCGATATCGATTATCAAGAACGAGTTGATGACTTCCAGGATTTTAGATCAGTTTAAGGATGGGGTATTTGGCGCATTTCTAGACTTTGACTCAGATGCATACTACACGAGCAAGGGGATGTTGTGATTGCTCAGAGTGAGATCATGGTTGATGGATCAGAGCGGGGCGAGTTGTGGTTCTGTTGTTGGTGGGGCGTAACCTCAGATTTGGCCGACGGGAGTTCTGTATGATGATGGGGCTACGCTTTGGCCTATCGACACTTGACACATGTTCCTCTCAGCATCTCCCACCACCAGGAGGAGTTTACCATTGGTATTTAGACGGGGAGTCCGTTATAGCGGTCAAGATATTACCATTTTTCACGGAGGGCCATTTTAGAGCGCGACCAGATGATGATCTGAAGATTGCGTATGTGGTGTTTGTCACGATGTACCTATTGGGATTTGATCCGCGGACCCCTGTCCCATTACGGCTATGGACTTTAGTTGAGGATGCCTCGGGGTTTAGGACATTCCAATGGGGCTCCTAGGTATATGGGCGTCTCCTTCATTACATTGACACTGGAGTCCGATCCCCTGATGATCCTGATAGAGCCGTACAGTTCTACATCTATGCCTACTTGTACCCTCTACAGGAATGTATATTATATTAAACACGTATCACTTTTAACCTTATCATTTCATATTATAATTGGGTTGATTACTTATTTGTTTTTTGTTTGATACAGTTATGGGCATATGAGACTATTCTTGCATTCGGTCAGGCCCTTGCCCTGACATCTGGGTTGGAGGGCTATCCTAGGGGCAGACGGTTTAGATGTCCTAAGAGGGCTTTGGTGCGGTGGTCTTATTTGACAACCCTCGGTAAATTTTATTTTTAAAATAATCATGTGTAATTGTGGTATTTATTCTATTTTTCGTAATTAAGTAAAGTTTTCTTGTTTTTTGACAGACGATATGCACACCTATTCAAATTACGAGGAGGAGAGTTACGACCCCCTATATGCAAGGCATTTTCTATGGACATATTACATGGATTACGGTATGTCCATATGGATCCGTTCCCACTCGGGTTACTCCACTTGACCACTATTCTTTGTTGGTAGCTAGGAAGCTTGTTTTGGAGCTCGGGACGCATCTTGCCGGATCATTTTTGTAAGTTTGTAATTTCATTGACGTTCGATAAACATATTTTCTTTTGTTAATACTAATGTTTAAAATGAAAATTATCCACAGACGCATTCTGAAGAAGGCATGGGATGGCCTCCATCTTGATGACACAGAGTGTCCGGGTGCCTACGGGGTAGGCTGCCGCACCTACAGCTGGCCCATACCCAGGCAAATGGGCAAAGTATGTACATGTACCAGTCCAGATGGGGTCAATCTTGGTTCGAGGTCCCGGATGTATGTATTAGTCATCTTTTATATCTTTATTGTAATTCTATTTGACTTGTAGATCGTATTGGTCAAATTATCCACTTAATATTATTTCATGTTTATTATTTGTAGATCGTCTTCGTATGTCTATGCATATCGCTTTTGGTCGTATGTCGAGTTCGGCTAATCGAGTAGGACATTCAGTTGTACGACCCATTGTCGCATCAGATGGACGATCCTTCTGACCCAGACATCTTTTATCACCGTCACCGCCAGCTGCTCCCGCTTCGTTACTTTCTTCCCTGCCTGCTCACTGACGGTGGTTATTTTGAGAGGCGCGAGATTCCACCTGATGCGACATGCGCCCATTACGATGATGTTGGGCGATCGGCCAGCTTCATACGGACATATAGCCATAGTTGTGGCCATTCGCCTGCTTGTATGTCGAGCAATTGTTGGTTGAGTCCATTGTACCGCTAAACACCTATAAAAGTCTAACAATCCTCGCAAGAGAACGAGATCAACCGTAGGATAGCAAGTTAACCATAAGTCATCTCTCAATGAAGACTTAGCCGGCAAATAATTATTATGTTTCACAAATAATGAAATTAAATCCTAAACACCCTAACAAGATTTGTGATTTTTAATTAAATAAAGTGAAACAACTAAAAAGACTATA
The DNA here is from genome assembly GCA_016081115.2 of Rehmannia glutinosa. Lineage (NCBI taxonomy): Eukaryota > Viridiplantae > Streptophyta > Magnoliopsida > Lamiales > Orobanchaceae > Rehmannia > Rehmannia glutinosa. The sequence goes on along the minus strand of JABTTQ020000433.1, from coordinate 72,751 downwards.
ATCAAACTGAACACGGATAAACTTTGAGAAAAATATATGAATGAAAGTCTAGGATTTTGGAATCATCTCATCAAACTTGCAAGCAGAATATCAATTAATTGATCATGCGTTTAACAAATATAACAAACATGTAAAAACTAGTTCAGATCGATAACTCTCTTATTCACAGATTAGGGCTATCTCAACATAATGCATCTCGATTCATATCTAACCCCCGAATAAATTTAGTCCAAGAATAATATCTTCTCTCGATCTCAATTATTAGTCCAAAACAATCAAAAGTTGATTAGACAATCAATTATCAGATAAAGCAATTTATTCAGGAAAGCAAATTAATTAATCAATACTCATGTTTGTTTGTTTGAATCAAATCATCCTAATCCTAGAACAAGAAAATTAGTTCATACTTGGGGATGAGATCATAATCTCAATTGAAGGAAAGAAAACAATCATAAACACAATTATGCAACAATAATAATCATCCAACAATTGAAATTAGACAAAAGAGATGAAGAAATCTTACTATTTGATTAAGAGGCAAAATAACTCCTAGGAAAAGAACCCCAAGCAATCCCAATGTTGAATGAAAGAGAAAATACCAAAAACTATAGTCTAAAAGTGCTAGAATGAGAGTGTTTCGAAAATAATGGTTCCCAAAGTCCTATTTATAAGCCTAGAGTCCTAAACAAGGTGGAAGAGCCAAAAATGCAAAACAATTGAACGCCCTCGCTTTGTCTGCAGCTGCCTATGATCACAAGACTTCTTGCGCGCAACCGCACGAGCTCTAAACTTCGGAATTTCATCTTGGTGTCTTCTTATGAATTGTAGTTCTATCTCTTAGCTTTACATAGCCACTTGAGTCAACTCAATATCAATTTGTTTCGAGAGCGTTATGGCTACAATACCAAGACGTGTCATTCCGAGATTTTGACATATTATTTTCACTTGTACATGATTTTAACCCATCTAAACGTCTTCATTTGCATTTAGTAGGAGACATAGACATTGTAGAACTTTGTCTTAGCTTTTTAATGGTGTGTGAATCATGTCAATTGGGATTCGGATGCGAACGTTACATCCAAAATACGATGACTGACGCAGTTGCGCGAAATGACTTTTTAACATTTTTTGCTCCAAAACTTGTTTTTTACATCAAAACCTAAAAAACTAAATAAAATAACACAACGTAACACTAAAACATGCAAATGCAAATAAAACTCGCCAAAAATATGTATAGATCATTACACAAAACACATGCAAAAGATCCATCCCAGCAGAGCAGACTATAGATACATTATGCGAGTATCGGTGGAAGATGGCCCTGGCGATTTTTGCTCACATGAGAGATATTACTTTCATAGTTAGTTTGTATTTTATTTTGAGTATTGATGTATAACTGCACATTTATGATCGACTGTATATATTGGCCACTAGATTCAGTTGTATATATTTGTTGTTCGATATAGTTTGTATCTTGTTTTGGTATTCTTGTTGTAGTTGGTTTATTAGAGATAGTCGGTTTATTGGAGATAGTTGATATTCTTGCTTGTTGCGTTGGTATTCTTTGCTGGTTGGTTTATGTTACAGGTTGTTTTGTGCAGCTAATAGAGCGGTCATGCCTACTCGAAGCATGCATAACTTGATATCGAGTAAAAATTAATAAAAATTACATAGTGCAGAATTGAAACATACTACATCAAGCTGAAACCAAGAGTACATCAAGTTGACATGTAACTCGACATCGATTTACAAGTAACTCGAAGGACATCTAACTTGATGTCCAGACACATGTGACTCGACATCGAGTTAGATGTCGAGTTACACTGCAGACTGGTGTTCGAGCTTATATCGATCTGGTTTTTCAAGTCTATGGTTTTCAAATCTAGTATATACCCAACCCCAAACTAACGACGATCTTTTGAAATAAATAAAGGATGAGCTAGAGAACAAAATGCGACATTATTTCGAGATTGCATCGGAAAAAATGGCCGCCGAAAAATGTAGTGTCCATGAACCGAAAGTGAGCGAGAGAAAGTGAAAATGAGAAAGAGAAAAGGTAGTCTAATGTAATATGCTTAAAGAGTATTATATAATATCATTTTGCTTGACTAAAATGGCTAAAAAACATGTGTTTACAAATATGGCTATTTTTATTTTTTCATTGTGGAAGGGGCCATTTTGACCCATTTCCACATAATAAAATCGTTATTCTACCCGAGTCGACATGTCTTGTTCTGTCCCGCGAACTCTGGTGGGTCGCCTTGCTCCTCCCCAGCCCGCACCATGGCCATCCCTATCATGTGGTGACAAAATTTACCACCCTACCCTAGATATGACGTAATTATATTTAAAAGCTCAAAATTACATATACAGAGGGATAAAATTTTGGAAGGTAAGGTAAATTTTAGGTCAATAAGAGCCCTGAGTCAGTCCAAGGCGTCTTAAATATATATCCACTGAAACACACTGCCTTCCCCAATGGCGAGAGAGATCATCAGCAAAACTTCACCAAACCTATCCATCTAATAAAGCTCTCTGCTACATATACTTTCTGCTGTTTTCTTCTGCTCTCAATCCCACGACGGCAAACTCTCATTTTCCCTTTCCTCTTTTAAGCTTCACAAATTTCACAGTCTTATAGCATCACCATTTGTCAGAACAGTAGGAAAAACAAAAAGCAGAAAGAATAAAATTGAATGGTAAAAAAAAAAAACAATGAGAAATTAACTAAAATGTTATAGCATCATATTTTTTAAGGTTCTCTTCAATGGTGTACGCGGATTTGAGGTTTCTCTCTATAAACCCAAACTTTGAGTTTTCTTCTAATGATTCCAGAGATGGGTTCGGAGAAAACAATAATGAGACGATGATTGATCTTAATACGAGCTTGAATGAAGAAGAAGAAGAAGATCAAGAATCCAATAACATGCATATTGGTTTTAGTAACATGATGAATAATGAAAGTGATGGGCAAATAGCGAAGGTGGTTAGTGGGAGAGGGCATTGGAGACCTGCAGAAGATAAAAAGCTAAAGGAACTTGTAGCTCTTTATGGCCCTCAGAATTGGAATCTTATTGCAGACAAGTTACAAGGAAGGTCAGGTAATTAATTATTGAAAAAATGAGGAAAATTGCTGGCTAGCTTTTTTTTTTTTTTTTTTCATTTTGGCATATCTTTCTTTCTTTTTCCTATTTTCTTTGTTTGTTTGGAAATAAGGACTAAGCTAGAAAATGAACACTATGGTTATGGAGGTGAAATTTATTTTTTCTTAAAAGTGGTGGATAAATAGGTGTTTCTTTTTAATTTTTAAAGGGAATAGGAAGATTTTAAAGTTTAATAATTATATATAATTTTTTTATTAAATTTCATAATTATATATGAAGATGTATGTAATTTTGAAATATTATGAAGTTGAGGGTCGTCAGCCCCCAACTCCGTTCCCGGGTGGAAATAAAAAAGTTATTGTATTTAGAATAACATATAATATGTAAGGAATATTATTTTTAGTGCAAAATTTGGCGTATTCTGGTTGGTAATAAATTTTAAGTGTGGTACAGAAATTACACAATTTTAATGCAAATAATGCATCAAAAATAGAATTTTGGACGACCATCTAACGGTTAATTTTTTTTTTTTTTTTTGGGAAAAGGTAAAAGCTGTAGATTGAGATGGTTTAATCAGCTGGATCCAAGAATTAACAGAAGGGCTTTTACTGAGGAAGAAGAAGAGAGGCTAATGGCAGCTCACAGATTGTATGGTAACAAGTGGGCTATGATAGCAAGGCTTTTTCCTGGGAGAACAGATAATGCTGTGAAAAACCATTGGCATGTAATTATGGCAAGAAAGTACAGAGAGCAATCTAGTGCTTATAGGAGGAGGAAAATGAGCCAATTTGTTTTCAGCAAAATGGAAGATGATGATTTTTCACTTGTCAATGGAAATCCAGACATAAAAAAAGAGCCTAATTTTGGTGGTGGTGGGATTTTCTGTGGCTCAATTGGTTCGGCCCACATGGCTCCAAGCAATGGATTTTGGGCACCACAAACATCTCTTGGTTTTTTTCCAGGTATGATTTTCTTATAATTAATTTGATTTTTCAGTCTAAAATTTCGTTTTTAGTAGTGGTGACAATTCCTTCACACGTTAAGAAACCGACATGAATTTACTGATATAAACACAAAACTGACCCGACCCAACTTGGTTAACCCGAATTTGATATGATTTTACCAATTTGTCATAAAATATAGTAACGTTATGTTAGACACAATCACACAACCTTTGGTGTATTCTCGACATAATCGTAAATCAACACGAAACCAAATACAAATTTGACCGATTTACCTGAAGTACCACCCCAGGGCGCGCGCTGGGCGGCGGGGGTGTCTTCTTGCACAGGGACCACCACTGTCGGAAAGGGCCCCTGAAGTTTCTTCTCCATATAATATATATTATATATTGTTTTACTTTATAAAACTTAAAAGGATAATAGAATACACAAATAGACTAGCTGGCCAAGTGGTTGATCAACTTTTGTTCAACTTATAGGTCTTGAGTTCTATTCTCCGTCTGTTCAGATTTTGATTTTTTTTTTTTTTTTGCGGTAATAACAGCCTTGTCAGTTGTCATCACCTTTCACACCCTTTAACTTCTGCAAAACAAAATAAAAAAAAAAATTGTCCCAGTAATTTGTTAACCCACCTGTAGGCCTTTTTTTCTTTTCCAAAACAAAAAAAAAAAGAGTTGGTTGGAAGAATTTAAATTAAATGCACAACTCGCACCCATCCTCTTTGGTAAGATGATTTTTTAAATTTAATAATTATTTAATTTTATTTTTGTCTTTTCTGTATAGTAAATTATATTGAACTATTTTTTTATAATTTTATTTTACTGAGACTAAAATGTTAAAGTTGAAGATGATATTTTTGTTATTAAATATCTTATTTTATATATTTAATTAATAAAATTATATGTATAATATTGATTTTTTTATATATATACTAGGGCCCATTTTTTTCTTCGCTCCGCCCCCAAACCTAGGACCGCTCTCACCACCCCTAGTATTTAGCGGCATGCATTTTGTGAGCTTATGAATTTTTGTGCCTTGTTTTTTCCTTTGTAATGTCATAATTTTATTGGGCTTCAGATTTCCTGTTCTAATATTTAAATATACACATTAATAATCATAAGCATACCTTTTCTTAGTTTAAAAACACATGTTATTAATCCAATAATGTGAAATATACAGTCTAAATATAAAAGCAAATAGATGCCTATTTTTTAGAGCACTTATGTAAAAGTCTTTTTAGAATTAAAATAGATTTCTTAAAAACTGACTTTTCAAAAAATCTTTATTCTAGCTTCTATAAAATGGATTTTTTTGGAGAATTAACTTTTCCAAAATTTTATTATAAATTAACTATCAAACAACTATTATTACAAAAATAGATTTTCAGATCCAAAATTCTATTTGAAAAGTGCTCTCAAATAATTACTAAAAAATCTGGAGCCCCCTCCCCACCCTAAGTTCCTAATATATAAAATTATTTGAACTTATTGGGATTCCAAAATTTAAATGTATGGTTGTGTTTCCAACCTCCTTTTTCCACTTTCCAACTATTCCGAAAAATGGGTTTATGTTTGTTTCAAAAGTTTTCCAGTAGAAATGAAGTCATTTCCAGTTTTCACTTTTTATAGAAAATATTCTTTTGAAAACACAACCAAATAATTTTTCATTCCAATTACGCAAACCTAGGTAAAATACACTACAATCACGCAAACCTATGTCAAAAATAAATTTGAAAAACTATAACCAAACATATTCTCATTTTCAAACAGAAATTCAGACAACAAACCAAACATATTCTCAATTCTCACACGAAAACCATAAGTTTGAAAATTCATTTTCCAACTCTAGAAACTGGAAATTGGACTTGGAAACACATCCATACAGATTAACTTCTATATCCAATTATGACAATTACAAGATATTAATTAGCCGAGCCCCATAAACAACTTGTTTCCCCTGAGCTGTCTATTTCTTTAGTACAATCAATATTTTCTAACTTCCCTAAATCTGTTTTTTTTTTCACTTGAAATATCAAAAAATATGATCTTCTTAGCTCATCATATTTGGTTTTTTGTTTGCTTGTTTTTTTTACACAGGCCCCAGTACCAGTAAGATAATGAGCATTTTCAACCACAACAAATCTTGGGATGAAACCAAATCCTACCCCTATATCACTGCAATCCAACACTCACATTATAATTTCCCTTCAGAATTTGCACCATCTCCCCAAGAAAGAATCTCAGCCGTTGATCAGCCAACTCCCGAGGAAACAATTGCACCACAATTTATAGACTTTCTCGGAGTTGGCGCCTTATGAAATTATTTAAAGTTTAAGGGGAGCCCATGAAAATTAATAGAAAATTAATATTAGGTCCCAATCTTTTGAATCATTAGTGAATAACTCTCCAAATGCACTATGTTTTGTTTTCTTGCTAAGTTGTGGAAAAATGGGCTAGGCATTTCGTTGACAGTCAAAAGATAAATTGCATGTTTTGGAGTATTATGTAAACTCTATTTAAAAATTTACTTCTTTAATAAGTGATTTTTTTAAAAATTAAATTTTCCAATTTTGTTTTATGTAGAATGAATTGAACTTTTTGGATAAGTAACTTATCCGATAGGAAATTTTTTCATTTTGGGCTTCATAAATGTAAAAGTGGTAATAGGTCAAATTGACTGATTAAGTTTTTTGAAGAAAAAGAAAAGGCCATATTTTTATAAGATATTTTTTTAGCTATTTTGACTAAAAACTGAATGTTTATACCTTTCTTGTATTATTTTATAAGCTTCTTGGTTATTTTTCAAGAAATCGATGTAGTACATTTCTCGGTGTCGAGCTCGGTTCCAATAAATGAGTCTCAGTCCTGAGAAGTGTACCAGTCACAAAAAATGAAAAAAAGGACTAAATTGGACAAATTCACTCAAAAAATTGCTAAAAAAACATGACTAAAAACTATTTTGTTATAGACAAATGATAAAAAAATATGATGATCTATACGTAAAATGCAATAACCTTTTGTATTCCTTGTAATTTAACTGTCCTCGGATGGAACTGTTTCAAACTTTGTTATAACAATGTCAAATAAGGTCTTGTCACATCCTCCTCTTTGTGTGCGTGTGTGTGTTTACATTTTACATATAAAACTGAGACATGTAATAATTTTGAACAATATATATCATATATGGCTCGTTTTCACCCATATTCCTGTGATAAATTAATGTTGTGTTTGTGGCCAGAAAAGGAAAGGGATATATGAGTGTGTGACTCGCTGAGAGCAAAAATGTAATGGAGAATGGAAAAGACGACGAAATTAGAGTGGCAAAGTATGAAGAACATCCTTTTACGGGCCTGCAAGAATCAGGCACCAAATTCAGGCCTGAACTATTTTCTATATGCATTCAATATGGTAATGTTGCGTTTGGTTGCATTTGCATGTGTAATAGATTTGATTTCCCACACCATTTGTTGGCCTTATCCAATGGATAAAGTAAGGACTTATAAGTTATGTGAGTTTATCAATGATATGGTTGGTTGAAGGTACGTAGATAATAATGTAAATAGGGGTGTGCGCTGATGCGGGGCGGTTCTCGGAGATTTTCAAATCTCGAATCGTCCCGACCGAGATTTCAAAATAAATCTCCGTAACCGAACCATAGAAAAAAATCTCCGTCCCGAACCGTACCGAAAGTTCGGGACGGAGATTTGGTTCTAATGGAACGGGACGGTACGATTCGATTCGGAACGGAGATTCGGAGATTAGCCATAAATAAAACATACAAATTTGGGAAAGAAAAAAGAAAAAAGATAATCAATATAAAAATCATCAAATGGATATACTGCTAGAGTTCTAGTCTCTTTTTAGTGTAGTCTCAAAATAAAAACTAAAACTATAATAGGTAACACAATCCAAAATTCTAAACTTAATAACCTCTGTATTACAATAATAGTCAATTATTTGGGCAATTGTCCTTCTATTGACATAGAACAATTATAATTAACTAATATTTTTTGTAAATTAGCATGAAATAAAAACTGTATAAATTTATAATCTCAATGTCTCCTACTTAACAACTTAACATAATCAATAAAATTATATTTATAATTTATGTGATGTGGTAAAAAAATTAAAATATGATCTTTTTTATATTGTTATTATATGGTACTATTACATGTTTCTCTTTTAAGTGCAATTTACTAATCATTTAACTAATTTCAATTTCAAATGATTTACTCTATTATTAATATCAAAGTTTTTTAAAATTCACAATAGTTGCAGTATTAGAGTTTTTTCATAAATATGCTTTATATTCAATTTAATTTCAAATAGTTTGTAGTTAATTCAATATCAAAATTAAAACAACATAGAAATATTGTATATGGATTTATATAAAATCTTTAAAATCGGTTCTAGCTTCGGGTCCTCGGTTCGGAGTGGTTCGGTTCGGTTCGGTTGATGCGGTTCTCGATGACAGTATTTAAAAATCTCGAACCGCACTCCATAAATATTTTCGATGCAGTGCGGTTCGGGAAAGTCAAAAAATCAACGGATATTTTCGGTTCGGAGATCTTTCGGTCCGGATATCGGTTCGGTTTCGGTGATCTCCAAGTTCGTGCACAGCCCTAAATGTAAATACATATGAGGTATATTATTTTGTGTCCTTTATTTAAAATAGAGTTTCCAATGGCTGCATTTGGATAGGGTTACTTGGGGTATTTAGGTAAATTCATAATATAAGAAAATGGGATGGAGAACAAAAGTGATGGAAAACTTAAGGCTATTTAAGGAACCCATGTGGTGTGGTTTTAATTGCACTGGTCAAATACACTTTAACCTTTTTTGTGGTTTGACTTCTAGTTAAATTCTTTTCTTGTATCCTCTAGTATGGAAAGGCTTCTTTAGAGGTGTGAGTTAGTTAAATGTTTGTAAGAGTGTGGGGATACTGGAGTCAGGAGATAGAATATATGTGTGATTGTAAAAATATTTCACATAGTGAAATTTCTTTCTCTATGGATTGTGGTTTTTCTCCGGTTTTGGAGTTTCCACGTAAATTTTTCTATTGTGGATTGTTATTATTTTTTATTTCAGTTTGTCTGTAGAGGATGAATGTGAGATCCGATTTTTCCAACAGGAAAGATCATTAACCAACAAGTCTCAGTGGCAGACAAAGGTGTCACTTGTAAGGGCCAGACGGTATGAACGCAGGGTTTTATCAACGTATGTGGGACGTTACTGGGTCATCAATAGTCAAATTTGTTCAGGAATTCCTTGGAACTGGTATAATGGTTGAAGGGCTTAATGATACTTATATATCCTTGATTCCAAAAATCAAGTCCCCAGAAAAAGCCTCGCAATTTCGGCCGATCGGATTATGCAACGTGTGTTATAAAATTATTACTAAAGTGTTGACAAACTGTATGAAGAAAGTTCTCACCAAATTAATTGGCCCATTTCAAAGTAGTTTTGTTCCTAAAAGGCAAATCACTGACAACATCATTATCTATGAAGAAATCCTCCACTCAATGAGGAAAAAGAAGGTGTTGGGGTCAAATGATTCTTAAAATTGATCTTGAAAAAGCATACGATCGTTTATCATGGGATTTCATCAGAGATACACTTCACGAAGCTGGCTTTAACCAAGATTGGATCCGAATTATTATGCAATGTATTCAACAAGCCAGACTTGCTGTACTTTGGGGAGGAGAATGTCTTGAATGGTTTCAACCGGAGAGAGGGATTCGACAAGGTGATCCAATATCACCTTACATCTTTGTCCTTTGCATAGAACGACTTAGCCATATCATTAATACAGCTTTATCTCAAGGAAAGTGGAAAGGTATTAAGGTTGCCAAACATGGTCCAGAGTTATCACATCTCTTTTTTGCTGATGATATGGTTTTATTTGGTGAAGCATCGATATCCCAAATTAAAATCATAATGGATTGTCTTGACACGTTTTGCAAGGCTTCGGGCCAAAGGGTGAATTTTCAGAAGTCACATTTATATTGTTCCCCCCAATACTGATAAAAAGTTGGCCGAAGAACTTTCAATTATATCTAATATCCCTCTGGTTAATGATCTCGGCCGCTATTTAGGTGTTCCATCTATTCATGGAAGAATTAAAGAAAGTCATTTTTCGGATATTGTGAAGAGGATTAATTCCCGTTTGGAAGGTTGGAAAGCAAAATTTCTTTCTCTTGTTGGGAGGCACATATTAGCCCAATCGGTGTTAAATTCTATTCCTTACTAGAACATGCAATCCACCATTCTTCCCATTAGCTTGTGCAATAAAATTGAAAAATCTATTCGTCAATTCATTTGGGGAGGCTCGAATGGAGAGCGTCGTTGTAGTCTTGTCAAATGGGATAGTGTCACCAAATCTAAAGAGAAAGGAGGATTGGGAGTTCGTAACATACATCACATGAATCTTGCATTCCTCTTCAAACTGGGATGGAGGTTATTGACAGAAAAAGAAAGCCTTTGGGCTGAGGTTTTGAAGACTAAATATATGGGAAATAATGATAAGTTGGAGAACATAAAGCCTAAGAATGGTGCTTCTATTGCATGGCAAGGGATTTGTAAAACAGTTCATATCCTCCAAAAAGGGATGAAATCATTTATTCGGAGCGGGAGGGATACTAAATTTTGGACCGATATTTGGCTCGGGGAGCAACCATTAATTCAATTTTCTACACGAAGTTTAGAACAAGAAGAGATTGAGGCGAGGGTGATTGATTACTGGATTAAAGATCATGGCTGGAATTGGCGAATGTTGGACTCATTAATCCCACAGAATATTGCTAGAAAGTTAGAAACTCAAGTCTTATATGACGATGATAATATTCAGGACGAACTGAGATGGTGCTTGGAAACATCTGGAAAGTTTTCGATTAAATCGGCTTTTGACGTAAGTAAACGAGATGATATTAGCGAGTATGATCCAGGATGGATGAAAATTTGGAAACTAAAAGTCCCTTATAAAATCTGTTCATTTCTTTGGCTTGTTAAACATGGTCGCATCATGACCAACCTGGAGCGGAAAAAACGTGGGTTTACAATGGATGATAGTTGTCCATGGTGTCCCGGTATTCCAGAGAGCGTGGATCATCTACTCCGAAAATGTCCTAAGGCAACCAGCATTTGGAAAGCACTACAATCAGATAATACTTTTGACATGGCTAATCGATCATCGTTTACTGAATGGTTTGGAACCAGCATATCGAACAAGAGAAGAAGTATTAGTGGAGATAATTGGAGTACAGTGTTTGCGATCACAATTTGGTGGTTGTGCAGATGGAGAAATGGTAAAGTCTTTTCAAATATTGAGAGGAGTATGAATTATAAGCTCAAATGGATAAAATCTCAAACACATGAAATTGAGATGGCATTTGCCAAAGCTGCTCAACCAGGTATGTCATCAACAATTCTTGAGTCACGAATTTTATATTGGACCAAACCTCAAACTGGTTGGATTAAACTAAATACAGATGGATGTTATAGTAGTGGTAGCAACAAATCTGGATCTGGAGGTGTTTTCCGAGATGATAAGGGAGATTGGATCATGGGATTTTCATACAGTTTTGAAGGTGGTAGTGTTTACGAGGCAGAAATTTGGGCGATTCTTAAAGGGCTTCGTATTGCTTGGGATTATGGGTTTCGGCGAGTTATGGTGGAATGTGATTCTACAGATATTATTTCTTCGATCACACAAGAAAAAATTTATACGGGACCTCTGTGGAACCTATTGGCAGCTTGCAAAAAGGTGATTCGAAGAAATTGGGATATACAAGTATCACATATATACAGGGAGCAAAATTATGTGGCGGATGGATTAGCAGCATTGGCTCTCACAAAATAATATGGACTAGTGAGCCACCTAGAGAGATCCAAAAGTTCATCTTTGAAGATTGTGTTGGTGTTCCTCGTCTGCGGAAATTTGTTATTCCTAACAAATGATAGTCTCTTCCGGGTTTAACCCCTCCCCTGATCCAAAAAAAAAAAAATATATATGGCTGGTAAACATGTAGCCAGTGAAAGACCAGAAGGCGACATATTTCCCATTCGAAAAAGTGATTACTCTCTCATTAAGTGTAACATTATAAGTAGAACTCATTTATTATGAAAAAAATGACTTTTGGCACTAGGGATGGAAAAAGTTACTTTTAAGCCGATTTCTCTTTAATATTTTCACCCAACAGAAGATTAATGGGCTATTTCTCTTAGAGACAGTAGTGAAGCCTATATATGTCTCTAGTGGAAAATGGGTTGGGCTTGGCCTACCAATATAGTGTCCATTTAACTTAATCCAGTGGGTGCAGCTGGTTTGACGGCTTTGTGGAACAGTGAACATGCCTAACTTAACTATAAAGTAACTCTCTCAAAAAAAAAAAAGAAAAAAAAACTATAAAGTAGCAGGGTTTATTTAGTTGAAAATGGAGAATTTGAGTGAATTTCAACTCTTCAAGCCTTTATAGCACTGCAAACACAACATAGGATCATGTATGTGACATCTTATTATATATGAGAATTCACTAAGTCGGAATGTTGTTGCAATTTGTTTCACAAATTAAATGGTCTTGGGACCTTACTATAAAAACTATTGCATTGTATGTTCAAGTTGTATTTTCAGAAATATTACGCATTTAATTTTTTTAAGTCTATTTAGGTTATTTTGTATGTTTTATTAAATAGTGATATTCAAAACGATGTTCATACCATTTTCCCATTATAATTCAAGATAAGATCTTAAATCATCACACCTTACCATAACCTTTGTGCTCTAATTAAAATTGTAGAATATCACTATTTAATAAACAATTTCATGTGACCAAATGACAAAATATAGTACCAAATACAATTTATCATGAGATGATAGAATATCTATATATATACATATATATACATAATAGTAACCAAACATTTTTCCCGCCCATTTTTCATTTCTAAAAAAGTAATAAAAATGCTTCTAAAAATAAATTAATAAAAATCTATTAAAAAATAAGAAGTAATAAATATTCACTACAAGAAAAAGCCATTTACCTACGGAAAAATCGTAGGTAAGTACTAAGAAAATTGTAAAAGTATAGGTAAAATCATTGTAGGTAAAATATTTACCTCTGAGAATCTAAAATTGTCGGTAAATACCTACGAGAAAATCATCGGTAATTGAAAAAGCTGTCACAGATAATTTGGAAAAAAATGATATTTTTTATTATGTAGGTATTATGTTGGTAATTGTAAAATTTAGTGACAAAATTATTTATTTAAACTTGAATTTTCTTGTAGTGATTTGTGATTTCACTATTTTTGGTAGTCAATTTTCTTTCAATAAATTACTTTTTGATGTTATATAAAAAAATAGAGTTATATAAAATTAGGCTTTTAAATTTGGTGTACTGCCTTAATTGTTATATTTTTTCTTTTTTTTAACTTTAATCTTTTTTTTATTTTAAATCCATTTTTGACGTATAATATATCTACTTAATCATCTTTTTACGATCTTGATTTGACATCGATATTGCATATATACAATAAAAAATTAAAAATAATAAATAAATACATACACAATATATTTACTCATTATTTTGTAATATGGTTTAAAAATTATTCATTGAGACATCAATTTGTATATTCATGTATTTTGGCTAGTTATGATATATGTATAGTTGTTAATTGAGCTTATATATTTTTTTCATAATTATATAGAATTATATTTAAGTTGATTAAATTCAAATAAATGCTTATTTTAATTGAAGAAAGCATCTCAAACTATGTATCCAATATTATACATATATATTAAATATATCCGTACATAACATTATATATATTTATGTAAGAATAAATTAAATTTTTATTTAATATGAAATTATATTCTCAATAGTTTTTTATATGTGGAAGTTATTTTTATATTTATTAATGTACTTTTCATGTTAATAAAAATTATTTTTCACATTTATCAAGATATTTTGATATTCAACTTTTAAAGTTGTACATTTGAACTCTATTAGATATGAACTTGTCTGTTTCATATATTTTTTGATATATGTATATATAAAAATAGAATAGTTTTATTTTTAAAATATATTATTGTTCTCATAAAATTATGTTGCTAAATATAAATATGATTTTTGTTTGATACCTTTAGTAAAACTAATTTCTAACAATCGTTCAACTTTCAAAATCCTAAAAAATATTGAAATTTTAAATGATTTTATTATTGATTGCACAGAAAACCATACATTAAATATTCCGCATTGGGCAACTAATTTTTTTTCAAAATTTTACTTTCTTATGGAGAAATATATATGTTCAAGTATATAGATACAATTTACTTTCACAACTTTATTATCAACCAAATGTATTGTATTTAAAAAGATTTTATTACAGTTTATAATAATTTATTTTTATATTTTTTAATCGTATGATTTATAATCAAATTAATTATCTATATATTTTAATTATTTAATTAAATTCTAAATATTTTGCAATCACTAAAAATTATCTTTACAAAAATACAGTTTGTGCATCATACAGTCTAAAAATACCAAATATGATAACCAGAATAGAACATAATAATTGAAAATCCAAATAATACAATACAAATCACCACAACAAAATTAAAAAAAAAATTTAAAATTGGCTTAACAACGTAAATGAATAAAATACATGACAAAATCTGCAAAATAAAAAATCGAAGATCGAACACAAACACAAACTTAATTTTTTTTTATGATTACGAGGTGTGATATTTTTTTATTTTGACTTTATCAATAAAAAAATATTAATAGTATTTCTTGCCTATTGTTTCATGTTATATTAAAATTGTTACAATGCATAACTATTAGGAAAATGCACATGTTACAGTATAAAATGAACGACTCACAGATATACATCTGTGTATCGCACAGGCAAAAGACTAGTACTATTTAATAAACACTCTTTGCTTCTTTGAACAGGAAAAGTACAAAGAAGAAATATATTAAAAAAAAAGGTTGTCCAATGATCCTTGATCAACTTGCCAAAGTGATGTAATTTTTCAGGGCACGACAGTGGAACAATTAATATTGAGAGCTTCAAGCGGCTATGTGGGATATCGAAACTCGTAGGAACTAGGGGTGTCAATTTAGGACCCGACACGCAAACCCGACCACGAACCTAACACGAAATTAATGGGTATGGGTTCAAGCTTAGGTGGTCCGGTCGAAATTGGGCCGGACCACTAACTGCTAATTAAATAGGTCGTCCGGTCAACCTACTATGACCTGTTTAACCCGTCTAACCCGTTTGTGAATTTAAAAAAATAAGTAAATAACTATTTGTAAGAAAAAAACAACAAACAAGACATATCTTTAAAACTCAAATGATAAAACCTCCTTAATTATGTATTTGTTATTATTATGCATGTCTTTTTGAATATTATTCTCAAAATATAATTAGTATGGTATCTATTTATGCAATTATCTTATTTTTTTCTTTGTTGTGAATTGTAATATTGCTTATTGATCGAATAGCGTGAGATAGTGATTGATTTTGAAATTTATTGATCGAATAAGCGTGAGATAGTGATTGATTTTGAAAAAATAAATTTCTTTAGTTAAAAATATTAAATGAATATTAAAATAATTTTATTAAATGGGTTAAGCGGGTCGGTCCGGGTTACTCGTGAAATAAGCGGTCGGGTATGGGTTCGATATTCACACGAATAATTAAGCAATTCGGGTCCGGGTCGGCTTGTTTCGACACGCCAACCTGCGAACCCGACCCACGAACCCGGACCCAACCCATATTGACACCCCTAGTAGAGAACCTTGAGTCCGGCATAGAAGAATCACTTGGACGACTCTTTGTGCGCTAAAGTCTCACATAAAGAATCACTTAACGATTCCCAAGAATTACTTTAATAACTCTTTATACACCGAATTAAAGTTCTCGGATTATATGAGATTAGTTCCTGTAGGCTATTTCCTCCTAAAACTAGTAGGTGGGAACATGAAACCTCATTCTAAAAAAAAAAAAGGTTGAATAAATGAAGAACATAAAAGGATAACAAAAGCTGTCACATTATCACATGCCAGAGGGTCCCATTCCAACTCAATTTCTGCTAAAAATATGTGGCCTTGAATTGCTGATAACAACATTGAAATATCTCTTCTGTCTCAACCTGGCCTATCACTTAGAGACACACACAATTGCTTGGAATTTTAAATCTAATTGGATGTAAGAAAAACAATCAGAAAATCCCAAGTTATTAAATATGTAGACCATATATATTGACAGCTGTTATTTGGTATATGTTTGGTTATGAATATAATCTTGTTTTATAGTATTGTGGTAGATATGGATAAAAAGGGAGGGGGATCTATCCTTACATTTGCAACTTTTGGTATCACTAGATTATTGATCTTTTTCCCCTGAGAGGGAAAGATTTTTGGCATTTTGTCATATTCAACATTATCCCACAAAATGGGGACCATTTAAGGGATTTTATATTTATTTGGAAATGCCCCTTTTTTATTTGTATTTCCATCTTCATCCCCCCACAAGTCCACAGCTGCATCAAGATAATAGACTGAGACATTCTTTTTATGTATCAACATTTTGTTCCAGTAATTGTTGCACGTTCTTGTGCATCTCTCTCCCTCATCACAATACAAAATTCCCGCAATACTAGTATGAGGGCTTTCGTTTTGGATAATTTACAAAAATTACCCTTGAAATTTAGCCTTATTACAAAAAACTTGAGTCATATTTTATAATTACAAATACCTCATCATGAGGGTGCAAGTTGTAAAATAAAAACAAATATCAATGGAGGTACTTGTAATTTTGTAAGTTAACCGGTTTATTTTTGTAATTAGAGTGAACATCAAGGGTGCTTTATGTAACTAACTCTTAATTTCATGACAAAAAAGCTTAATCCCACACCATCTCTATATTGATAATTCAATGAGCTAACAACTGATCATTAGAGGCAACAACCATAATTTTCACGTAGAGCAAATGCTGCATTTTACTCCGTTTTTTAATACATAGGAGTACCTGCAAACTAAAAAAAAAAAAGTAATTTCAGCTTCTAAATGCAAAAATATACCGTTCTAAAACAACTCGTAAGTATCTCTCCCAAAATTACTACTAATTTAGGAGACATCATCAGCGTTTGGTGTACTCAGTAAAAGTGAAATTTAACAATCAGATTCTTGAGTGTATAACAGAACAGCAAACTGTTAAAAACTAATAGGCAAAATAATATATGTAAATTCTTATTTACATTTGCTGATCTAGTCAACAAAAAACCCCTACTTCATTACATTCAGCATGATATATATCATGTGCAATCTCTATTTCTATTGTACAAAGATTTACGAACTCACAAAAACTGCTAAACCATATTGTTATCACTTTATACTGTTAGAATAAAGCGTTGGAGAAGCTGAGAAGAGCTCAATGGCTAATGCCTTCCCTTATTTAAAGTCACATTAACTTCATCACTAGACTGTTAAGACAAGTTAATGGCGAAAAAGTACTTTTACGTGCTCTCATGGAAATTAAGCGATCGTGATAAGGCCGCTGGATTAGCTTGTAATACCATTGTGGCATTATCAATGCTCCGATTTCTGTCCCCTTTAGACTCAAACGCCTTAAAAGGACACGTCTTATTAGTCGAACCAATTTTCTCGTTCTTGATTCCCAATGTGGACCATATAGAACTCTTTGCAGCTTCATTCGGATCGCCAATCCTTAATGTCTTAGGAATCAACACGGATGATCGCTCCGCGCTTATTTTCTTGGACAAAGTTTCTTCCCTAGAATGTTTCCCTAAAGTAGAAGTAGGACTTGACGAAGAATTTGAGGAAACCCATGAAACATTATTCCAAGGATTTTGTAATGACGATCCCCAATACGTCGTTGCTGGATAAAAGTTGACAGGAAAACCCAATGAATGTCCATAAAACTCATTTGGGACACAATTTTGTTGTGATCTGTTTGCAAGATTTAAGGTAGAGCTCATATTTTGATCACAAATCGGCCTGTCTGATCCGAACATAACGAAGCCATTTGGTTTCGTCTCTTGGAGGGCGTTGTCTAAAACCATTATATGACGATAATCAGGAACGACGGCGTTGTTTTTATTTTTGCGTCGGCCTGATCCGACCGGTACGTTTCTCATTGTTCCTCCACATGTCCAATATCTTTGACAGTTCTTGCAAAAATGACGCGGTTGTTTGACGTTGTAGTTGTTGTAGTAACAAAATTTAGTGTCCATGCTCTTACAACGCGGGCAGGGGAGTATTTTGTCGGGCTTTTTGAGTGTCGATTTGTCTTGAGAATCACTGCTTTCGCTTGTTCGTCGTCCTCCTTGGGAGGCTTTTCGGACAAGGAGTCTTCCTCTGTCAATGTTTCTTCAGATGGATCGGTCGATTCATATTCATTTCTGAACTCTCCTATTGAGATATCCTGTTATATGAAAATAAATTTTTACATCAGAAACAAGTTGTACAAATAAAGAAATTTAGCATTTAAGCAACATTAAACTTGGAAATATGTTGTTGTAACATTGGCATTTAAGCTAAATCATGATAGATCAAGGGGTAAATAACAACTCAAGCAAAATTCAGTTAGGCTAAATCTTCATTTGGATTGATGAATTTGAAACTGAGAATTTCAAATCCATAATAACAAATCTATTGACTTGTTTGGATACAAATTCCTAGGCTCTTATTTTGAGCTATTTTTGGAGTCGTCGTGGTAAATTTCAAATCCATAGGAGTCATTTGAAATATTTTCTTCAATCATCTCCTAAAATCAAAATCCTTCTATCCAAATATAACTTAAGATAATTTGGATCTACATACGCACAACCTTTACGAGTGATCAATCTATGTTTCACAATTTATAGCATTTTCGAAGAAAAATTCTCAACTAAAGAAAGAGCTAAAGCAAAATCATCATATTGAAGTTTAGAAATGAAGGAATCCAAGTAAAGGGTTTACTTGAAACCAATAACAACTGAACAATCACAAGGAGAAGTTATTTCCCAATTTATGTCTGAATAAATATAACTTCAAATTGATATGAGAAAGGTGATCCACAATATGGCCTAAAAAAGTTTTAAAATAAATGTGAAAATACAGTTCCAAAACTACAACCAAAACATTTTCTAGTACAATAGCAAATCTATGTCAAAATATACTTCAAACCTATAACCAAACATATTTTCATTTCCAAACATACAACGTGACAAATTTTAAAAACAAGCCAAAATATTTCCATTTTACATACGAAAATCAATAAAATCTTCGCCGCTGGAAACTGGAAATTGGACTTGCATCCATAAAACCTTAGTTTCCTAATTTCTTAACATGACTGTTTACTCCAGCAACAAATAACAAATTCAAGAATTAAGTCCTCACATAGACACCATCATCAGCAACAAATAACAAAATAAAAATAAAAATCACAAAGTTCCACAAGAAATAAAAATCACTTTTCAACTCCAAAGAAAAGGATTCCTCTGAAAACTGCCATAAATCAATTATTACATATATATACATATAATTTCCTCATCAGCCAAAATAAAATTAAAAAAAAAAAAAAAAGAAATAGAAGAACAATATGTATGAAACATAGCAGATCACAAACCTTACTGTCTTGTGAAGTTGATGCATCCGAGGAACTCTGTCTCTGTTCAGTCACTGTAACATCCGAAACAACCTCATCACCCAGCTTAAAAGCTATTGTCTTTCCAAACAGCTTAATTGAAGAATCTTTCATAACTTCTGACATTTTTAGCTGCAAATTTCTATTTTTCTGATCTCCCTACACAACAAGAACCCTCTTTTACTAACAAAAAAGTATCCCTTTTCCTGTTCTTTGTACTCTATTCTTTCTTGACAACTAAAAAATTTCCCTTTCACTTCATGTTTGGAAATTTCAGGTTTTTTTAAATTTTTTCCTTTCTCTGTTTTTTTTCCCTTGAATTTGAAGTGTGTATTTAGGGGAAGAAGATAGGAGAGAGAAAGATGGGCAGGTGAGTGTAGTCAGCAGTGGGGAATGAATTTACAGCCACAAGTTTGTTTTGTGGCTTAAGGGAAATCTTTCTATTGGATTTGAGAGAGCTACTTTTAATGGTGGAATTTTTTTAATTTTATTTTATTATTATTTGATTCTCTTGTAATGCAACAGTTGTTTTGAGAAAATTGTTTTGGATTTCCCCCCTCCATGTTTTTGTCCAGGTCAGCTTTCACTTTTATTAAAAAAAAAAATAACTTTTATTAATTCTTGAGTCTATCTACTTGTAAGAATATGTAGTGCTTGAAATTGTGAGTGTTTGTCAATTCTTGAATTTCTTAACCTAACAAATTTTAATTTTTTCAAAAGTTTTGAATAAACTACTCATCCTCCTTAAATGACATTTTTGTGGATTTCCTAACCTAACACTTTTGGTCAAAAGTTTTGAGTAAACTCCGTGTGCTCCTTAATTTAACATTTGAATTGTTTTTATTTTAGTTTTGAAATATTTGAGGAAATTATCTTTGACAAATTATAATGCTGCTTGAAATTATTTAAAAGTTGGATTTAGATTTATAATAAGTAACAGCGATAACAGAATGAATTGCTCTATAACAATATAATTTGTTTACCTAAATAATAATAGTAATACTTTGTTTCCTTGAATAATATTAATGGTAATATTTAAATGCCAGTATATGCTATTTTATTTTAGGTGGTCATATATGAGACCGTCTCAAGAACTTTTTTATTATAAAAGAATCTTATCAGACATGGTTGAATAAAATCAGAAAAAAATAATATTCTAATTTTGTTCTGCTCGAGAATCTTTTTGCCCCATATTGTGATTACTTATGAAAATATTCAGAATATATTATTCACTAAATTTCATTTTTTTCTTCCACCTATCATTTATACTCATTTTTTGAGGAAAAATGACCAAATCATCATTCATTATTACCTATTTTAATCCATTTCAATAGGTTACTAATTCCTTTAACACCTACTTTTTATTTGAGTTTTGATAAGGAAAAAGGGAAAATAGATGTCATGGGAGATAAGGAGAATGAGATTTTGACTCTGGTCTGCTCGCCCGGTGAACGTCATATTACCATAAAGGCTATTATGTGAATCCCCTTTAACACCTACTCGCGTGATCATCTATTATTTGATCACTCTTAACATTTCAAACTTCATCCATCGATCACCTCTCTTTGGTCCTAAAAAGTCATTAAAGACATTGTTATTGAATGCCATTTGAAAGTTGGATCAGTGTTCATTTCTATATATGTCACATCAATGTATGGTAGAAATCTACAAGTATTGATGGGTTAAATCAGTACAAATGTGGCCGGGAATGGATTATATGATCATTGAAGATAACATAACGCAAATGTGTCTAATATTTTTTTATAAAGGCAAAAATGTTTTTGGTCACCAGTGAACTACATCGGGCATTTAGTCCACAAATTTAGGGAATTTTGAAATTGGTCACTAAGTGGAAAAAATTCGGACGTTTATTTAGTCATTACCAAAATATAGGAAAATTTGACCGGTATCTTACGTGGAATTTATTTTATTTTTGATTTTCTTTTTTGGCCTTAAACTATGATTTCTTTTGCTCATAGGGCATCCTATGTGGCATTTTGGAAGGAAAACTATTATTTGCAATGTAAATTAGATAAAAAAAATATAAAATTCATTATGAAAGTTGAAAATAGTTTACATAATATATTTAAAATATTTATTAATTTAAAAAAACAAAATAAAAAAATTCAATTAAAAATAAGAATAATGTTAATAAATTTAAAATATTTAAATTAGAAAAATATATTTCAAAATTATAAAATAATAATAAATATTTATTTCATAAGTTCAAATTACATCTTAATATTATTATTTTTAAAATATGACACTTAAATATAGAATAATATATTTAATTCAAATATAAATAAAAATTATTGTTGTAAATTTTTTTTATTACTCTTTAATTATAAAAAGTCAAACATAAAAATTATAACAAAATTAAAAAATAAATTATACTTGTGTTATAACAAAATTAAAAAAAATTATAACAAAATTAAATATAGAATAATATATTTAATTCAACTTTATAAATGAATAGGAGACAGGTTGCAGCCTTGCAGGTATAATTCTGTTTATTATTTGTGTTATAATTGTTATACTTGATTTTTTTATATTTAATGAGTAAGAAATAAAAAGTTTTTACCACAGTAAATTTTTATTTATAGTTGAACTAAATATATTATTCAATATTTCAAGCGTAATATTTTTAAAATAATAATATTAAGATATAATTTAAACTTATGAAATCAATATTTTTTATTATTTTATAATTTCGAATATATTTAGCTGATTAAAATATTTTAAATTTATTAATATTATTTTTATTTTTAATGGAATTTTTAAGTTTTTTTTTAAATTAATAAATATTTTAAATATATTATGTAAACTATTTTCATTTTTTCATAATGAATCTTATATTTTTTATTTAATTTACATTGCTAATAATAATGTTTCTTCCAAAATGCCACATAGGATGCCCTATGAAAAAAAGAAATCATAGTTTAAGGCCAAAAAAAAATAACATAAATTCCACATAGGATGCAAGTCAAATTTACTCTATGACCGGTCGATTGGACTAAATGTCCGAATTTTTTCCACTTAGTGACCAATTTCAAAAATCCCTAAATCGTGACTAAATGCCTAATGTAAGTTCTTGGTGGGAAAAAAAAACATTTTTGCCTTTTATATAAATAGATGTAACTTCCAATATGTATTTAAAGAATGACAAATCAGATGTTCCATTGTATCTAAGTTTATTTAATAGAATAAAATTTTAATGGTGGTGGGGGTCTTAATTTATAAATATATTTCAAGCAAAATTAAAATTTTAAATACTACGTGACATGTGAGGTTATGAGATAATTCTTTTTCTTTTTGTGGTTTTTGTTTGGACATTATTTTAAGCTTATAGAGGAATATTTTTCAGCTAGGTCAATTATGAAAGTTCCAACTCATATCTATTTCTTAGGACATCATATTCACTTTTGAACCAAAAATCAAAAATTAAAATAAATCAAGACGTCAAAGTCTCATGAACAAAATTCACGTGGCAAATGGGCCACGTGGGCACAACCTGCCGGCAATCTGGGCCCCATATGCAAAAAGCGACTGAAAAAGCCCATTTATCAGCCCAGAGTAGTTCCCGTTCGATCCAGCTCATAGTATCAGGACACGTGTCCCACTGACAGACTCCTGCAGGGTCCCACGTTTTGAGATTCTTTTTCCTAGTGGCTATGGTTCGAAGTTTCCCTGCGAATGCTGACACGTGTCCAGCTTCTTGTTTAGAGATAAGACTGTGTTTCAAGCAATATATTTTTCTTTCTTATCCTTTTACCTATTTTCATTTTCATATTTATTTCCTTGAATTGATCCTCTACTTGCAATTTGCAAATAGTTTTACATATGATGATAGGACGAATTTTTCTTTGAGTACATAAGGGAGGGAACACATGCACTAATGTGGGATTAAACTCACGTTATTCACTTTGATAACATAAATAGAGGTGATCGTGGTGCAGTTTTGCGGTTTTTAAGTTAATTTCAAATCGAATTATTACATGCGGTTTGGTTAAATAATATTTTTAAATTGGTTAAGTAATACTATCAAATCGACGCGGTGACGGGCGGTTATGCAGTTTTAACACTACAAGAAAACATTGAAATTCCAACGGAAAAAATCCGTTGGAATTTGACCAATTCCCGTTGGAATTGTCGATTCCAACGGAAATTTCAACGAAAAATGAGTCGTTGGTAAAATGACCGTTGGAATGCCAAAATTCCAACGGAAATTCCAATGGAAAAATATTCCAATGGTAGTTCCAACGGTATTTATCCGTTGGAATATCCAATTGTTGGAAAAAAATCCAATGGTAATTCCAACAATAATTCCAATAGAGTTATACCGTTGGAATTTAGTCCAAAAAAATCAATGGTAATTCCAACAATAATTCCAATAGAGTTATACCGTTGGAATTTAGTCCAACGTAATTCCAATGGTACTAATCCGTTGGAATATATAATTGTTGGAATAAACTCCAACGATTATTCCAGTGCTATGTCCAGTGACATTATATCGTTGGAATTAATTCCAACAGTATATTTCATTGGAATTTATGAAAAAATTCCAACATTGTTTTGTTGGAAAATATTCCAATAACAATTCCAACGGATTTTTTCCGTTGGAATGTTTCTATAAATATTTTTTACCCTCTACAATAGTTAATCTAATAACGACAACGTACAAATATAATATCGTAAAAAATCAATATCAAATGTTTCCAAATGTACGATACAAAATTTGTCCAACACAAAACAAACAAATCAACAATCCTAAAAGTAATAATATCATCAACGACGCCCAAATCCTTCAACAAAAAGTAAAGTTAACACAAGCAAATCAACAGTCTCCATAATCATCATCATTCCCCACATCTTCATCAACCCCAAAATCCATACATACTTTTCTGGATCGGATGTTCTTAAGAGTAGTGTCAAGCTGTTGCTCCAGATTCTGAAGATCTTTGAGGCTCATGGAGTCCAGATCTGCTCCCATATACTTCCTAAGATGACAAAGTAATCAAACCAATAAAAATCACACAAAAAAATTACATTTCTCATTTTAACATCCATTTCCCTTGAATGATCAAGATTTTTACGTATGATTTCTCGCAAGAAATCAATTCCAACCCTTCGTTTGTTGTATTCCAAGGTCCAGTTTGCCTGCATAAAACGGATTATTTGTAGAATTCTCTTTTGAACACAAAAAGTAAAGGACCCCAGGCCCCAAAAACCCGAGGAAAATTTATACTGAACCACAACATACAAATGAAGCAAGGCAGAAAATAGCACCAAAATCCAATCTTTTACCAGTGTCAAATGAAGAAACACCATTTTCACTTTCTTCCAATCCTAAACAAGCTAATAATAATAATTCAGATTAAGAAACTTGATTAAACTCTTTATACAATGAAACACAGTTCAATAGCAGAAATCAAGACACAACTAAAAAGTCTAAATAGCAAAAGTAATTGTTCAACTCAAACCACACTTACATTTCAGGTGATGTCCTACAGAGTAACTGAGACTAAGACCCAATTTATATTTTAGAAATACATGCAGAGCAGAAAGAGCAATATTTCAAAAGTCATAACCAGGTTGAACCAATCAAACGAATTAAAAACAAATCCATGGACTACAGGAACTACAAAATAGCCACAAGATTCAAAATTTTCATCTTCCCTTTTTACAAATACATTTAAAAAGAAAAAACAAAGCCCTTGATTTAAGGAAAGACAAAAACTAAAGAAAAAGGAAAATCAAACTGACCACGAAAGCCATCAGAATGAATAATCTGCTACACCATGCGCCGAATATACTCCAGAAATCACCAATAAATCAAGAAAGCTGAAAACAAAATTGAAGTGATATAAAAAGAACAAGGATTAGGTCACTCTGTGAGGCAAAAAGAACAGAAATATACCCCAAGAAAGAGGGGAAAACGCAGATGAAGCAGAAACACACACAGAGAGCGGCATCTTAGAAACTTGATGAGATATTTTGTTGATTGGGTTTTCTAGATTCTGTGGAAGTGTAGGGTGTCAAGTGTGTATAAACTATGTTAGCCACTGTGTGTGTGTGTAAATCAGTAAATGTGAACAAAGAAAGTAAAAAGCCTATAGTCAACATTCTTAAGTGTTAGTTTCTTTGCAGCAACCCGCAGCAGAATTGAATTTGTCAACCGATAATCTCTTTTGGGAGTTCTCCAGGATACCAAATTATTGAGAAGCCATGTTTTACCACAAGCGGTTTCAACTGTAAGATCATTACTTTGTTTAGAATATGCAGCCTCTATAAATTTCTATATTGCTCCATACATATCATGAAAATAGAAGTTGCAACGCACACTCTAATGTAATGTGGGAAGCAGCACGCCCATAAGTCGAACAATTACACATAATGAGATACAGAGTCTCCCAATTCTGTTATTTAGAAAGAAAGCCAGTGCAATCACTAATTATGAGAACGTCTAAGTTTGACCATTACATATCATGTACATGTTAAAATGGAATACAACACAAATGCTAACAACTTCAAAGCCAGTAAGGCATGAAAAGACAATTATTCTTACATCATCAAGTTCCTTGGAGTAAGCTTCAGCCTGTTTAATGATGTTATCACTTTCAATCGAGAATGACATCCCCACTTCTTTGATATTAACCTCATGAGGAATGTGAAATGTAGAGGCTTGGTGATTGCCAATTGTATTTTTGATGCAAGCATTTTCCATGTTACTGTGCTTGGGTACCTATTAAAGGAAAATCCATGTGCTATTACATGTCTATTCTTAAGAGAGTTCATGTATTTTTTCCCGATTTGCTAGATTTCCATGTTGACTAATAAATACATTGTCTAATTAATGTCTCATTAAATCACCTTTTTGTCAAGAACCTTTTCTGATGTTTCCACAAATTTTCTGCAGATTCCACCAACAAACATGGCCAATGATATAATCCAGAACTTAACATGTCAGCAACTTATATTAAATGGTATAACTCGAACCTGCTTGCAGTTGGAGATTGGACGAGACGTTTAGATGGATACAAGGCAATAATATGTGCAACATCCTCCTGTTCCGGAAACAAATGCAATTGGAAACATATATTATAATCATCTTTTATGGGTCATTCAGTTACATTTACTTATGATACTTAATGCCCTGATGATACCATAGCTATTGATCTCTTCATTGGCGAAACTGAATATTATATGAGGATATAGTGCCAACTGAAAGTTGCAACAACAATCCAAATATGTTAATCCATTGGCAAAATCCAAACATACCGAGTAGCATCAATAGGTCTCTCTTGAAGTCATATGCTTATAGTGAATGATATACCATTGAGAAAAAGAGGGAAAAGTTACGGATACTATTAATAAAATAGAAAGGCAGAGGATAACACACTTACAGTACGTCATTCTTCAATTACAAAAACGCACCAAATCACTTTATTTACACCTGGACTCAATACCAAGAACAACTACTGAATCCATAATTTTAACAATAATGCTAAAAAAAATGAACTCAACTATAGTAAATTCACCATGCAATAGGGCCAAATTTGAGCTGTCCTAAACCCTAAAAAACTAACCAAGACAACAACAAAAAAACATAGCAGAAAAATGGAGAAAGAGTATAGTTAAGCATCAAATGAAACTCAATAATTCAGAAAACCAGAAAAACTATGGCAAAGAACTCGTACCTGCAATCCAAAGTTTGGGAGATGAAAAAAATGAGCTGCTCAAAGCAATTCAGTACAGAGAAAGTGACAAATTTTTTAAGTTTTAATTAGTACTAAATATGGATGAAACGATAGTGTTATTTGATGCATCTGCTTACATGTTATTCGAGGTGAGCGCCGATTCTGAATCCCAGCATTTTGACGGCACTTTGGTGCCGGACTCCTGTACAGCCGTGGAGAAAGACGGTGCGCAGACATGCAGTTACAGATCAATATCCGATTGTTCGAGAATGCATCGGCTAGATCCAGGTGGTGATGATTTTTGCTGCGCAGATTTCAATGATAATACTGGGGAAGAGGAAGACGACGGTGGAGGGAGTGTCGATGAAGAGAACGGCGCGGCGGAGGAAGTCGACGATGGAGGGACTATTTTGGCAGGATTATTTTGGGAGCGGCCGATGGGCTTTGTGAAAGGGAAGATGGTGAAAAGAAATATCTTATTAAAAATTAAAAACTTATATGCATCATTTGTATATTTATGTTGGAATTTTTCAAATAGTATGATGTAGCGTTGGAATCTTCGTTGGAATTGTAAAATTTCCAATAGTATTTCCATGGTTTTATTCCAACTATTTTGTTTACCATCGAACTATTATTGGAATTTTCCAACGGCTTATTTTGGGGTTGGAATTTTCGTTGGAATTTTAATTCCAACGGACATTCCAATAGTTTATTCCAATGGTTTTATATACCGTTGGAAATTTCCAACGATTTTTTGTGGTGTTGGAATTTTCATTGGAATTTCTAAAATTCCAACAGTTTTTTATTTCGTTGGAATTTTTCCGTTGGAATTTGATTGTTTTCTTGTAGTGTAATAAACAAAAATATTATATAAATTATAAATCAATAGAATTTTGTTATGATATTTTAAAGAAAAGAGCGAAAGAAAATATTATAATTGAAAAGTGTTTTTAAACAAGATGTATTTTGCAAATAAGATGTACATTGCAATATCTTTTATTTCACATACATTCAATATGTAATGCAATGTAATGTTATTCTATTTTAATTTGATGCAAAACATAATGCATTTTAACAACATTGAAAGAATGTAAAATGCATTATGTAAGTTCGAATCTAACTATATCATTCATAAAATTGGTTCTTAATATATATGTATTCTCTAACTATTTAACTAAAGACTAAAGTACAATATTTTATGTTATGTAAATTATTGAGGTGAGGTCCAGTGCGGTTTTGCCGATTTTTTAAAATCTAAAATCATAACTGCACCAACAAAGCGGTGTTATTTCTATTTAATATTTTAAATTATGGTTTTGGTCATAATTATTAAGAACGGTGGGGCTTATTGTTGTGCATGATGGTTTTTTAAAATTTATGATCACTCCTAAGCACAAACCTCTACCACTAAACCACAAAATTGATCCCGGTAATAGGGCGAGCTTGGGATATATTTGATTAATGCGAAATTCATCCCTCAAGAAAAAAATAATAACTCTAATAAAGTTCCACGGGAACAGCTACAAATTAAATGATATATAATCTTAATGAATAGAAAATCAAGAAAACCCTAATAACATTATTGGATCAGATCTGATCCACTTTTAATTGGTCTTTGTTGAACATAAACCGCTTCAAGTAATTTGATAATTACGGATATTTTTATTTTATATTAATATTCTATTCAATATTTTTTGAAATATAATCTATTTAATTAGAATCATGGTAAAGGTGTGACATCATTGCTTGCTAAAATACAGCTTAATTCTTAAGTTTATCATCCATTTACTTTTTGAGACATTCTCAAATATAATTTTATTTATGAACTGATTTTTTCAATCTTTATTTTTAAGCACAATAATATACATACACTATATTTTCGTAACATAATATTAACTCCAACTCGTAAGTCGTAACTATATATAGCCTAGTTAGTTTATAGCATAAAAGGTATTGGGGTAAAAACGATATTGAATAATTAAATATATAATTTGATTTATATATTAATTTAATATTAATTGTTCAGATGGGCTATTAATGAAATAACATGTCCCAAATGAGTCTTGGATTGGCCCATAGGCCGATTTCTCGTCTGCCCACAAGACCCCTACTCGGGTATAAAAAAGGTTCATCCTAATCATTTGTAAGTACATTCACTAATAATGACTTTGACACATTTAATTCAAGATTCGATTATTGTATTATTCTCTCTTGATCAACTGTCTTTGACTTAAATATCGGAGGGGCTCTCTGGGGACAATCTCGGGGCCTAACGTTTGCATGTGTGCTTGCAAGTTTCCCCTGAAGATTTGACTCCGGAGAAGAAGACT
This sequence comes from Rehmannia glutinosa, assembly GCA_016081115.2. Lineage (NCBI taxonomy): Eukaryota > Viridiplantae > Streptophyta > Magnoliopsida > Lamiales > Orobanchaceae > Rehmannia > Rehmannia glutinosa. The sequence continues at coordinate 43,002 of JABTTQ020000433.1, read as the reverse complement.
TGAAGACTTCCTCCTTGAGAAGAAGAACTTTGTCGAAACCTTAGCTTTTGAGTGATCCGCCTTAAAAAGTAGCATTATTTCGGTGCGGTCTATGGGAACCAAATGCAAAAGTACACAAAGATGCAAACTCGACCTCAAGCGCATGAAGTCGGATCTCAAGATGTTGGCCGCAGGCCGAGAGATCGCAAGAGGAAAACCATCAAGAAAGTGGGAGGTCGGCTACTCTCTCGGGAGGGCCCCGCCTCCCCGCAAAAGAAAGGGCATCGCCACCTCCATCCTGAGGAGCTCCGCCCGTTGAAGAAATTTTCGACCAAGGAAACTTTTGAATCTTATTATAAAGAAGTCGCACGAAATGCCCCGAGGCATCAAGCTACGACCGAGCCGCAAGATTACTACCCTGGGCAAATGCCGTCGCTTGAAGATCCCGACCTAGAAGGTTAGGGAAGAAAAAAATGAAGGACGAATGAGAAACATGAAGAGCGCCAATAGTTGAAGAGTCCCAAGCAACGCAACCCAGTCATACCCGCTCACAAGCTACTGCTTCGAGGAAGAGGAGTCCATTGGCCCCTGCCATCCAGACTGAGCCACTACCCTCAGAAATCAGGACCTCCAATCTCCCGAAGTATGATGCAACCGGAGATCCCTGGGAGCATTTTGATAAATCCTATGTTGAAGCAGATCTCTACAAGACGACGGACACTGCCTACTGCAAAAGCATTCCTAACTACCTTAACCAAACAAGTGTTGGCTTGGTTCAATCAGCTCCCAGAGGGCTCCATTACCATGATGCACAAATTCATTGAGGCTTTTGTGCAATAATTCTCCATCGGCAAGGAAACCATGAGACCATCACACACCTGTTTCAACGTAAGGTGGTGGAACCTTTACGCGATTTTATGGGATAACTCGTGGAAGTCAGTAAATTAAGTCACTAGCATCCAGAGACTTTGACTAGATTCAACAATGTGTCATTGCGGGAAAATTTCGAGGAACCATCGGAAGATAGAGTTCTCACTATCCCGAGAGGTCACATACCATGCCGAGCACCCGTCCGGCGGATAAAGCAATGGAGTCCCCGAAAAGAACAAACGCAAGAACATAGAGCGAAGAAAACTAGCCCTCCCTGCGAGAAGGAATGGTGGACAAGCGACAATTTCCCTAAATGCACCACTAATCAAATACTAGCCACCGATCGGAGACAAAAATCATAGAGTCTCCATGGAAGGTGACGAGATAATCCCGCATGACTTTGGTCCAACCATTTTTTGTTGCTTCCACTATGATAGGGGACACACGACCGAACTTGCATTCTACCGAGAAACGCAATTGAAAGGCTAATTCGAAAAGGTCACCTACAAGAGTACGTGGATCATCGAGAAATGCACCAAGGTCATGATCAAACCATGGGTGAGAGTAGTAGAAACGCCCTCATCACACTTTGTGAAGGCGATCGATTCATCACTATGGAAATCCCTTACCCCCTCAACACGGACCTCGGGACAAAGACCTCTTGGACTAGTGTGGGGCCATCTCCTCCACAGTTCACCTCTAAATGAAGCTCACCACGGAATACGCGATGGGCGTGACCGTCGGCGACATCAAGGTTATCCGGAGACACTAAGTGATGACACCGAGGATGAAGTGAACTCCCAACAAGACAAAGAGAGCACCATACCTCCATAGAGTCGCGGATCTCCCTAGCTCCCCGTATACCAATTCTCCTTTTTTTTCACGGAGGCCTTAATATTTTATTTGCTTTTATTTATTTACGCCTCGGGCGTTAAACGTTTTGTTGTCATTTCAATATTATCTCCACCCACAGGCGTAAAACTTTGTCATTTTCGAATAATGAAGAAATTATTTTCACGTTTCTATTCGATTTTGTGAATGCGATTAATTACAAATATGGCTGCGACAAAGACCATTTGGCGCTCTCCTCAAGAAACCCCATCCGTCGGCTAAGACCTCGGATGGGAGGGGCCTCATCAATGGGGTCTTCATAAATAACCTTCTTCGGATAAGATCCCTGGAGGGGAAGACCTCGGCCACTAAGAATTTGGGTGGAAAGACCCTTTTTGGCTAAGATCCGGATGGGAAGGGCCTCCTACGGGGTTCTAGTAATTAACCTATTTCGGCTAAGATCCCTGGGAGAAGACCTCACCTAACTAAGACCCGGCTAAGACCCCGGATGGGAGGGCCTCTCGCGGGTCCTAGTAATTAACCTCCTCTGGCTAAGACCTCCCGAAGGGGAAAACCTCACCCAGCTAAGACCCGGGGTGGGAAGACCCCATTCGAATAAGACCATGGATGAAAGGAGCCTCCTCACAAGGGGGTTCTAGTAATTGTTTCTCCTCTAGCTAAGACCCGGGAGGGAGGGGCCTCCTCACAAGGGTCCCCATAAATTTTTCCTCCCCGACGAATATATGCAAGAAAAAGAAGGCAAAAATATTAACACATGTGGGGAAGAGATCAAAGTAATAAAACAAGAACTTGGGGAAAGCTCCAGAAGGGCGGTCCCTCCGGGCTCCGGAATGGCGCCCTCTCCGAGCCTTAGAAGGGCGCCCCCTCCAAGCATCGAAAGGGTGCCCCATTCGAGCTCTGGAAGGGCGCCTCGTGCTAGGCCACGGACGATGTCCCCTAACATCAAACACAAGTGTCTCCGGCTATTCGAGAAAAATTAAGGCTTCCTTCCAAAGGGAGTGATCCATCTCTACACAAAATATGAACAAGTCTTCCACAATAAGAAGTTACATGCAAATATTACAACCATAAAGCACGATAAAAGAAAGTGAATATGTGTAAAGAATAACATCAATGTAGCATAAAAGCAACAGATCCAGCCCCTCGGGCAAAGAAACATCTCAAACAAAAAAGAAAAAAGAAAAAAATATCCAAGTGCGTAAAGCAATCCATAAACAATGGACATGAATCAAAAGCCGTATGGGCGGAATATAACTATCGATAATCAAGCACGAGAGGTTCCGTCTCCTCAACAAATCGGCTCCTCCTCATCGAAATATTGCAATCCAAAATATCTATCACCTCGTGGGAGGCTTCCCACTATCCCGATTTAGCGACAATGACGCACCGCCTTATCAAAGTAGGATGAGGACTCTCTCATCAAATCCGAACAATAATACAAGAAGCTTCTTGTAGGCCTCCACTAAACTAGACCTCTTCTTAGCTAATAACTCGACACCAGCAGGAGACTGAAACTACTCACCCTGTTTTCGCCTCATATGCAAGCTGATCTTTGGCCCGGACATACTTCTTAAACAAATCCGACATCTAGCTCTCATGCTGACTGACGCCCACCTTGAGGCTTTTTATTTCGCTCCAAGGTTGGCGGTTCTCCTCCTCAATCACCTCGTCTCGATGGTTCCAAGTTGCCGCGAGGTTCAAAATCTACACCAAAATTCGTAGAAAGTCTTAATGAACAAAAAGAGACAAAGAATGAAGAAAGAAAATGTAAAATAACCACGAAAGCTTACCGAGATGACATCCTCGCAAAGGTGTGTCTCGATGTCCTTGAAAGACAAAGACCCAAGACGGGGTTGGTCATCCGCCGACAAAGCTCGTCTCATACTGTGGCATATCCCATGCCGGAATCCGTGAAGTCCCAATGGGACTGAATCCCCTCACGTCAGTTCACCTCGCCAGAAAAGATAGCTCTGGGATCACCAGACTCCGTCCTCGGCCTCTTTCCCCCAGAAGAGCCAAAAGGAGGACGAGGAGCAGGAACAACATCAACACGGTCCCCAAAACAAGAGTGGGCGTCTATCACATTCAGTCGATGAGGTGCGACCTCGCTTACTATCACTCGAGGCGGGCGTTCGAGCCGCCGCGAGTGAGACTTTCCCTTGGCCTTCTCCTTCTCCTTTCTTTTGAAGGCCATTAATTCATCAATACTATAACTCTCTTTACCAAAAAGAGTAAACAAGAAGCAATAACAGATAACGAAGTAGTCAAATATACAAGTAAAGCGAGAAACAAGATACAAAGAAGTAAAAACAAGATTGAGTACCCAAGAAATCCTTAACATTGAAGACTCTTGAACAATCCTTTAGATTTGTAAACTTCCGCCATCTCTTTGCGGGAAGCAAGAGTGCCTCGGGACATGGCATCCGAGACCCATTTGTGAAGGAGCTCCCATCCATTGTCCCTCACATAGAAGTAGTCCTCCTTCCACAACCCTCCCGGGGAGAGGGAAGTGCGTAAGGAACTTGCCTTTGGAGGCGAAGGAAGGAAGTGTGGAAGAAGGTGTCGCGGAAGACTTCCCCGCATAAAACAAAGGTGGAACCCATCCACACCCGTGAGACATTTCCAACCTCCGCATAGCATACTTGTATCCTCGTATGCCTGCGTAAGCTTGAAGAACTACATGTCCAACGCATGCTACCACGGATCTAAGGATCACAACAAAAAAATTATCCGAAGGAAAAACAAAGCCAACAGAGAAACTATAAAGATACACCGTGATGAAGCCCTTGGGCGGATGAGTAAGTCTATTGCCTAAGCCCGGAGCCAACATCGGAAATGCCGAAGGAAGCTCTAGTCGCTCCCTCAGTCTACGAAGACAAAGAGATGAAACTCTGCTAACTAACTCTCCCGGGACAACTTCCCGACACCCGGGAGGAGGCCTATGCTCATAATTAGGCCGACGAAACTCTTCTAGACTATCTCCCTCAGACTCCCCTTGGAAGACTCATCGCCCGGACTCGAGTCCGACTTAAGCTCTACTTCTCCCTCATCATCATCATAACACAACTCTGGAGCTAGATGGAGAATATTGAAATCCATGAACAAATGTGGAAATGGAATAAACGATACCGGAGATTGAATGGGCGGTGATGTCCCGGCCCCTAAGTGAAAGTGAAGAAGGATCGAAATTTGAAATCCGACCTGAAATATGTGAAAACTCCAGAAAAGACTGAGAAACGCAAATAGAAGAATGAACCGGGACGCGCCCTTCCCCGCCCGAGGGGTCGCGCCCTTGTTGTAAGTCCAAGCGGCTACGATAATCTAGAGGGGTGGTGAATAGATTATCACCGTTTTCTCGATTTAGCCCTCTTTTTCAAATCAAACAAGCCAAGACAATAGTAAAGGTGCGGGAAGTAAATAACATGCGTCGATTTAAAGAGGTTCAACCCACCTAGGGCCTAATCCTCTACCACCCCAGTATCTCCGGGATGGATTTCAAAAAGAAAAAAAGATTTTATTAATTACCAAAATTAATACAACAACACCTCTTTTGAGATTACCACAATCTCACTTGAAGATTACCACAATCTTCAACGGCACCTTGTGAAGATTTCCACAATCTTGACCTTGAAGAATACCAAATTCTTCAACACCGGAATAGCACCACACTCTTCAATAAGAAGATCACCACAATCTTCTTTTTATCACTTAGATCATCCAAGTGTGTTCTTACTACAAGAACACTCACAAGGATATCTTGTGTTGAATGATAACCCAAATTCAAGATTATAACTCGATAATGAATTATACAAATTGAGTACAAGTGTAATCAAGAAATAAGCCTAGACCTCAAGATGTGAAAGTGATAAGCTAGGCAAATTACAACAAGAATAATAACAATGAAGAACAAATATGTTTGCTTGAATGTATCTTGTTGTGTTATAATATTCTCTCTTGTTGTGTTGTTTCAATTCTTTCTCTATTTATAGAAGATGTCTTGAACATGATAGGTTCCTCCTAGGAGATTGAAATCTGTAAAAATTTCAAGACAAATGAAGAATATAGCTATTAGAAATCAATCCCACAATTTAGGGAAAAGTCACGTCACTGCACTGGTTAGAATTTTGTCTTTGTCAAACATTAGGGCGACCGTCGCAAGACTAATACTGAAGAAAGAAAGAACACAACAAAATACACAGCTCGACCGGTCCATGGGGTCCGACCGGTCGACCATGGGTCCGACCGGTCGCCCCCCATAGGGACCGGTCACCCTGCTCAAGTTTTGAGAAACAGAACATTCTGTATTCTCTTCAGGCACCGGTCGCCCTTTGCGCGACCGGTCGACCTCCAGGGTTTTTCAAAAAGTCTCGTTTCTGTTTCAAAACTGATCTTTCAGACACGGGTTGCCCGGTTGAACACGAGACAAAAATATTGTCCAATATTTTATCGAAAATAAACTTCAAGAAATACTCCGAAAAATTAGTAAAAACATTTTAAACCGATCGGGAGTATTTTGGACAACATTAGAAATATTGTTTTGATGAAAAAACACATTAACACAAAATCATTAAAAGTGTTGTCCAATTTTGTCGAAAATAAACTTGAAGAAATACTCCGGAAAATTAGTAGAAATAATTTAAATCATTTAGGAGTATTTGGACAACATTTAAAAACATTGTTTTGGTATAAAAACAAAATCATCAAAATCATGATAAAACCATTTATCAAACAATCTCCCCCTTTTTGATGATTACAAACCAAAATAATTTAACGGGGTCGATTTTGAAAACAAAACAATTTTACCGGTTAAAAATAAACTATCCGTTGTGAGCGACAACATTCCACGCAATATAATCACAAGGATGGGAGTATAGATTTTCAAAAACATTTTTGCAAAAGCTCCCCCTATCAATATGCACAACAAGAGTAATGTAGAAGCAATCAACCAAAAGCTAAAAGCGCAGCTTTTACAAATAGAGCTTAAGTATCAAGAACTTATAAGCTCCCCCTGTCAATAAAATATTATTAGACATGTAAACAAGTCCATAATACATCAAATGGACTAAGTATGATCCACAACTTTTGGCTTTTAATAGCCACAACTTATAGCTTCTTTCTCGAGCTTATTTTAGCTTCTTTGAGCTAATAAGCTTATAACCTGTTTCTCCCCCTTTAGAATCTCAAAAAGAATGTTAGCACGATAAAAACATCATATATCCATATCAAAATACGCAATTTAACCGATTTATCGAGCTATTTGAACATTGAAGCTTATAAACCAAATATGAGGGAAAAGTCGATCATATGACTTATAGAAGCTCATGAATGACCTCTATAAATATAGAAGACATTTGAAAACGAGAGAATCATGTAGGTGATGAATTTTTCATTGAAACGTTTTATCAAACACTTGGTGGGCGTCAAAAATAGAAGAAGATATATATAGCCCTTGTAAATGTAATCAAGCCAAGTTTTTTAATCACCAAAAGCAATTTTACAAATATCATTCATCAACAATCGTTATTCACAACACAATTTTGCAAGAATTCCAACAAAAATCCATACATAAGCATTTTCTCAAGGGTTCCACCCAATTGAGATAAGAGAGTAGAATTCTTACCATTTAATCGGTAAAGATGAGCAACTATGATGATAATCGAGCAAGATAATCCCCAAGATATATAATTTATGCAACAAAATATATCTGAAGTGAATTGTGTGTGAAAATTGCAAAGGGGACAAAAATAGAGTTGAAAGGGCCAAAATGGCTAAGTCTGAGAACATAGACGAATTTAACCATAAAATCTAAGATGGGCGACGGTTGGCTTCACCTTCAGCCCATTGGTTCTTTCTTTTTCCAAAATTCAAGATTGAACCAAAAATCCAATTTTCCGCCCCTAAGTTTTAAAAATTTGTAAAATGCAAACGTAGACCTCATTCAATATACATTATGACATAATCAAGCTCGAAATGAGGTAAAAGACTTGGCGGTAAACGGTTGAAAACAAATGTCCGCGAGTTATCCTTGAGACGAAATTAAACACATCTCAATTTTTTGTTTTTAGAAACGCAATCCCTTAGAAAAAGATACCGAATCTCAATATGTTTAGTTCGATTATGACGAACCATATTTTGAGAAATTTTAATCACCGGACTTGTTATCCCGAAAAAAATATGAACGTTTTAAATACTTGGATAAACAAGCTATAAGAAGTGCCTTTCAAATATCTGAAAATTTCTTTTAACGACACTTTAATGAGATTCGTTGGGATAGTTTTGAAGTCGAGCATATATACATAAGGCATATAAAATGTCGAGTCTAAATGAGTAATAGACGAAGATAGACATACCTCAAATTTGTTTGTTAACCAATATTCCTTTCTCAACTTTTGTTCATCTTGATATTGTTGCTTAGTAGGAATAGAGATTGTTCTTCCTTCTTCAATGCCTAACTTCTTCAAAGGAACTTTTGTATACTTTGATTGTGAAATATGATCACCTTCTTGGCATTGTTTAACTTGAATTCCAAGGAAGAAATTGAGCTCCCCCATCATGATCATCTTAAATACACCTTGCATCAACTTATAAAATATCTTACACAAAGATTCATTAGTAGCACAGAAAAATGATATCATCAATATAAATTTGCACAAGTAAGCATTCTTGCCCCTTTTCAAGAACAAAGAGAGTAGTATCAACTTTACCTCTTGTGAAACCATTTTGCAAAAGAAAATAGATAAGTCTATCATATCATACACGGGGTGCTTGTTTTAAACCATACAAAGCCTTTTATAAAAATCATTTGGCCTAGAGAAATTTTCAAACCCCGGTTGTTTTACATAGATGATTTCTTGAATAAAACCATTTAGAAAAGTGGATTTAACATCCATTCGGTAAAGCTTGAAATTTTCTTAAAACAAGAATGTGCAAGTAAAATACGAATAGCTTCAAAACATGCTACGGTACAAATGTTTCATCAAAATCAATACCTTCTTTTTGATAATACCTTTGAGCTACTAACCTCCCTTGGTTATCAAACTTGTTCCAAAATACCAAAAATTTCTGCAAAATCTTAAGAAGATATCTTTGCACAAGAGCATAGTAATATCGAATAATAGAGATACAATAACAAGTAACACATACTATGCTTTCAAACAAATCATCGAGTTTCATAAAACATGTAAGTTCAAATAAGCATAGGAAGCTATATAAGGTCTCTTTTGAAATTTGAAAAATTCAAGAGCATATAGTTGAGACCTCATTTAAAAGAAGCATTTGAACAAGAGTTTAGACAAGAATGAATATGAGCAATCAAATGCATAACATTGAGAGAAGGATGAAATCAAATGTTCTATCAAAACAAAATATAATCCTTTACAAGTCTCGGATAAAACAAGCTTTATCGAATAGTGCCCTTTTTAAAAAAAATTGAAAAATCCTCTTAATGGCCCTTATGTGAAATACTATGAAATATCTTGAAAATCAAGCGCATAGGCATATGGCAAAAAAAATGTATCGAGTCTATAAGATGAATACCAATGATGAGCGTACCTCGATAGTTTAAACATCTCTTGATGAAGATGAAGATATATATATCCTACACAATTCTCAAATAATTCTTGCACAAAGTATAATGGTAAAAGTGTAGCCTAAAGTAATAAGAGATGTCACAAATATACTTATGCTATAAAAATCCATAAGAGATAATAAAACACCTTAGTCTAAGTAAATGCACAAGAGTTTTAAAAACATCATGAAAGGTCTCCTTTTCAAAACATTTTAAAAACACAAATATTTATTGAAGACCTTGATTTAAAAATAAATAGTTGAAAATTCATTTTACAATTAAGACACAAATAAAAATATGCATACTAACAAAATAAAATGCATATTTAAATAGGGAGATACGGTTTACCAATTACGCCATTTCCATGGGTTGTGTCTTTCCCATTGTTGAAGGTATCTTCCCTTTTGAAAATCATCTTATAGATGATAGCTTCTCCAATTGCTCCATTTCCAAGGATTATGTCCTTCCCATTGTTGATAATTTTTTTCTCTTGGAAATTGATTGTGGTGATTTCTTCTCCTTTGATTAAATGAGACGGTCATTTGATGTCTTCTTGGCGGCATAAATATTCCTTGATTATTATTCCACGGGTACCTAATACGACATTTTTTGTGGTACCCTCAAGTGTTTGGGTCCTTTAGGATTAGCTTTGAGACTTTTGGGTCTCCAAAAATAATTAGAGCTATTTCTAGCCCGACAAGTATTAGTTGTATGACCCTTTTTACCACAATAAAAACAAGAAATAATTCTAGGAGCATAATGACCAATATGCATAGAGACTTGATTCTTTTTCATATGATTTACAACATTAGGCTTATGATCAAGTTCTAGTTTCAATTATCATAACTATGAATATTGTTAGGAATTTTATTGTTTAGATTTTGATGAATGCCATGTAAAACTTAGAATAGAAAGTTGGCACCCCAATTCTTGTTGTAAAATGCATTGTAATGAATAGAGTGGCCAAGATGAGTTAAGTCGCTACGCCTAACATGCAAGAACACAATCAAGACTTGAAGGAAGACTCACTGCGAAACAAAATTTGAGTATGGCAAAGAAAGAGTAGATGGGAACTCTCTTGAAGAAGCGGTGAGATCGGTTGTGAGTGGAGCATCGATCAAGTCAACTTAAGAAAAGCCAAGTCTCAAGTTGAAGTGACGGAAGAGTCATCCATGATTGGAAGGCGACTCTAAGTCACCTGGGGAAAAGCAAGGAAAAGCAATCAAGTCGAGATAATCGTAAAAAGAACCGCTGTTTTAAATCAAGAGATTTACTTAAACAAGTAATATCTCCATACCACCTTTATTGGAGTGCTCGACCCCGAGAAGCGTGCAAAAGGAATGAACCAATGGGAAGCACCACACCGTGTCGAACTCGAAAAGGTGAAAGAACAATTCATACGAGGAAACGGCAATTCCAAGAATCGCAACAAGACAAGCCAACGATCGCAAGTGACTTTCAAAAATAAGCCTATCTCTTCAACGGGAAAATTTTTGAAAGTTCACTATAAAAGGCCGAGGAGTTTGTTTAAAAAAAAAAAATACATAGATGACACATATGTGAGATATACAAGCATATTAGAAAAACTGAAATATTCTCAATCCTCAAGCCTACATTACGAAGAACATCAATCCAACACTCACCTGTGAAGGAAAGATAACTTCAATCGGTTGAAGAGGAAAATATCAAAAACAAAGGGGTCTACATTCCAGGAAGGATTGTAGGAAGGTTCAAGGTTGAGCCAAGTCTTAAGCTTTTGGAGGGCTTCGTGATCAAATCCAAAGAGCTTGAGCAAGTGAGTAGTGTAGCAAAGGCGCCCCTGTGGAAGAAGTTTCAGTCGTCGAGAAGCCACCGAGTGATCAAGCGTCTCAGATCGAGTCCTTAAGGATCAAGTCGGCTTTGTTGTGATCAAGACTTGTATCCGGACTTACCACTTTGTAAATCGATCATTACTTAGTGGATTCCTCCGGGAGTTGGAGAAGAGAGGAGTAGAAGAATTACCCCATCTTCGAACCTCTATAAAAATTTCATTGTGTCATTTACATTTCAAAGACTTTAATTCTTGCAATTTTAATCGCTTATATCTGTGATAAATTTGCTATCCACTTGATAAATTATAAGTACTAAACCAAGCACTAAATTCTTACTTAATCAAACTTAAGGGTGTTAAGTCTTCCCTGAAAATAAAACCACAACAGTTAAAATATAGCCAACAATTTGAGTTACTCCATCAACAAACTCAAATTTGAGTCATTGAGAGATTAACTCTCTTGAGTGACTAATTCGACCGTCCATCAAGGACACACTGTAGAATCAACTCAATCAGTAGATTTAAAAGGACTAAATCGAAAATTTGGTAAGGTTTATTCAACCCCCTTCTAAACCTTACTCTTACACCCCTTGGGACCTACAAGTGGTATCGGAGCGGTTGGTTCATTGAACCCTCCGCATCGTTCTTGAACTAGATCTCCAAACTTTTCAAAGTCCGCTTTAGTACTTAAACTTTCAAAACTCTTCTTTATCATTAAAAATTATTATCATGGAAGCAAATTTGACACGCATCCCTATGTTCACTATTGAAGAATTTGATGATTGGAAAATTCGTGATCGAGCTCATCTATCAAAGATTACATGATGAGATGTGGATAGTGATAGAAGGCGACTCTGCAAATCTTAAAGGTGAACACAAATTTGTCGAAGAGTTGCGGTGAAGGAGAAAAAGATGTTGCTCTGGACCGTCATGGTTGAAAAACCAAGAATTGAGTGGACAAATGATGACGAGAAAAAGATATAACCTGGACAATGTAGCCAAGGACATCCTCTACAAAACCTTGGACAAAGCCATGTTCAACAAAGTCAAATCATGCAAAACGGCTAAAGAAATCGGGACAAAGTGACATTGATTTGTGAAGGCTCGGAGCAAATCAAAGAAAACAAATTATCGGTGGTCATCGTACAGAAATTTGAGAACTTCAAAATGATCTCGGGAGAGAACCTGGATCAACTAGACGCTCGGTTCACGAAATCACAAATGAGTCATCGCACTTGGAAAGGAATATACACGAAGAAGAAATGTGTATGAAGATCCTAAAAGTCTTCCAATGAATGGGAAATGAAGGTCATGGCACTGAGACATTCCATGGACCTATCAAAGACATCCAACCATGAGTTATTCTCGGACCTCAAAGCCTACGAGTTTGAGTGAGAAGAAAAGACCAGGAAGAGATAAACTTTGTACCCAAAACAGCCGCTCTAATTGTTAAAGATGGGAAGAGAGCTGAGGTCAAAGAGGTCATTGACCCGGAAAAATAGCCCCGATGGTTAAAAGATTTAACAAGTTCTTTAATAAAAACTACAAGAGAGGAAAGGGTGAATCTTCCGAGAAGACACTCGGCTCCCCCCAAATCAAGGGATGATAGGCCAACCAAGAGAGAAGATCATCAAAAAGTTGAGTATCAAAGTGACAAACTCAAGAAATGGAAAGAGGTGATCAAAAGGCTGAATATCTATGTTGGAACTGAGACAACCAGTCACTATGCCATTGATTGCTCATATCCTAGAGTCAACAAGACAGGGATGAAGAAGAAAGGAAGATCTTCGAGAGAAAGAAGACAAGAAAAGAAAAAAGGCAATGATGGTCTGCGAGATCTTTCTAAAACAAGTCAAGAGAGACAATGATTGAGAAGCGGTGAAGTCGACTACTCAAGTGACTCACGAAGAAGAAGCGCCTTGATCCGCTTGATGGCCAAAGAACAAGATCAAGAAGATGAGGTACAATCTAACTCAACAAACTCGACACTAGTGATAGTGACTCAGACACACACACTTCATCACCCACTTGATCTTTATGATTCATTAGGCAAAATGATGAAAGATTTTGAACACATTAAATCCTCACACACACTATTGAATGAGGAAAACAACTCTTCAAAGTCAAACTCAAAGCCGACTAAGGAGCCGAGTACCCTAAGTCAAATAGCTTATGAGAATGAAAGTTAAAAGGTGAAAATGCTAAATTAGTAAAGCGAAAATTGCTTTGCTATAGAAAAGAGGAGAATGACCTCAAGAATGTTATTGCCTCATTCACTAAGGCATCTAAATCATTGGATGATCTTATTATGAGTCAAAGAGAGTGTGGAGACAAGACAGGCTTAGGATTTAATTCCTCTCGTGCCATGTCAAACCTCAAGAGTAATTTTGGAAAAAGGATCTTCAAGTCATGAAGAGTCCGAAAAATCCAAAACTCTAAATGTTGCACACACATTCACTCCAAAGCACAATAATAAGCAAACTCGGCCTTGGTTACAAAGGAAAAGGAAAACGACCGAGTTGAGTGTCTTTGAAAGGACAAATGAGAAGAGATTCAAATGAGTCCTCAAAGAAACTCCTAACAGAAAAATACTGTAAAAAGAAGCGAGCTACCAAAAATCCCGAAAACCCATAAAAGAAATACATATGATGGGAATGGTAGAAAATATCAAGCCAAGCCGATTGGAATAATGTGAACTATCGAGACAGACTTATGGAATATAAGCCCAAATGGCAAAGGCCTAGAACTCAAGAAAGGCCATTCCAAAAGCATAAGAGCTTTCATCAACACACATATGCACCTAGGCACTACACTCAAAAACACCACAATTACCCAAGGAAGGCAATTGCTAAAACACATACGCAGTATCTGACAAAAAGAGACAATTTGTATGAACCTAGAATCCCCAAGCAATTTGCCAGGATTAATTATGATTATGGCACTCGATAGATGGCAACCCCTTAGAGTCAAATCATTTGGCTATAGGTTGGTTGGATCATCTTACAATTCTAACCCCTCGGACCCGGACAAGTATGGGTACCTAAAACTTAATTTCCTTGATTGCGTTCAAGGAATAGTGAGTGCCAAGGAACCTGGTACATGGATAGTGGTCATTTCCCGGACATATGACAGAAAATAAGAGAAATCTGTCAAAATTCAAGGAAGTCAAAGGAGCAAAAGTCATATTTGGAGAAATGAAGCTCCTGGTGAAATAAGAGGCATTGGATCCATCAAGAGGAATGGATTAGAAATCACGATGTTGCATATGTTGAAGGACTCAACTTCAACTTATCGAGTATCGATCGGCTCCGTGACAAGGGCTACAATGTTGGATTCAACATGGGTATATGCCAAATCAAAGATATTGAATCAAATGAAGTTGTCTTTGCAAGGATGTAGACGAGAAAAATATGTATGTAGTGGATTGGTCAAGCAACAACACCCAAAGACTGTCTACTAGCAAAGAGCACAAATGAATCAAGTTGGTATGGCACAAAAAGGTGAGTCACCCGAATTTCAAAACAATTAACAAGCTAGCAAGAAGTCAACTTGTAGAAGGACTTCCCGGACTCAATATACAAGAAGGAGAGTATATGTGATGCATGTCGGAAGGAAAGCAAATCAAGTCGTCATTCAAAGAAAAGACATGCCCATCCTCAATAAGAATATTGCATCTACTTCATATGGATCTATTTGGCCCAGTGGAACCACCAAAGATAAGTGAAAAGAAATACACCTTGGTGGTAGTAGATGACTACTCAAGATATACATGGACAATATTCATGTGCAAGAAGAAAGAAACTCTACAAAAACTACCACACAGATGAAGAGGATTCAAAATGAGAAGAGTCAAACCATTATCAAAATAAGATCGGATAGAGGAACCGAGTTTGTCAATGGAATAATAACTCGATTGTATTGAGAATGGTATTGGTCATGAACTATCGGCAGCAAGGACTCCACAATGAGAATGGAGTTGCGAGAAAGAAGAATAGAACCCTCAAAGAAGCGGCAAGGACCATGTTAGGACGGGGTTACCAAAAAGATTTTGGGGTCAAGCAATCAACACACTTGCTACACCCAAAACAGATGTATGATAAATAGACAGTTGATAAAGACTCCTATGAGATCTGGACTGGAAGAAAACCAAATGTTGCATATTTCGGGATATTTGGATGTAAATGCTTCATCCACAACAACGGCAAAGACAACCTAAAGGCCTTTGATGCTAAAGTGATGAAGGTATCTTCTTAGGATACTCAACAAAGCAAAGCCTACTGAGAATACTCAACAAATGCGAACTATGGTTACGAGAAGAATCCATTCATGTAGTATTCGATGAGCCAAATGTAAATGGAGAAGACATTGTAGAGTCACCGATAAGTCAATCATCCAACCATCTGAAAGAGTCCTATCTTTGTCAAGTCGCCGGAATTATTAATTGAGGAAGAAGATGAGATAGCTGAATCTCAAAAACAAATTTGGAAAATTTGCGGCCTAAGTGATTATGAGAGAGGCGACCCACGAACAACACATTTGCAAGTCGATCAATCCAGGATAACTTACTCCAACTTTGATGTAAGATGGCCGAGAGACCATCCACGAGAACTTGTCATTGGAGATATAAGAGAAGGTGTCAAAACAAGATCGAACTCAACAAGAAGCTATGTTCACATGCTTCATCTCGCAAAATAGAGCCAAAAGATGTGTCACAAACATTGGATGACACACATTGGATTCAAGCTATGCAAGAAGAGTCAATCGGTTTGAAAGAAATAAAGTGTGGGAATTAGTGCAAAGACCCATGCATCAAAATGTTATTGGCACCAAATGGGTATTCAGAAATAAAATGAACGAGGAAGGCTCTGTGGTAAGAAACAAAGCAAGACTAGTAGCCAAAGGATATTGCCAAGAAGAAGGGATAGATTTTGATGAAACATTTGCCCCTGTAGCAAGATTGGAAGCTATAAGGATGTTTCTTGCCTATCGACTCACAAGAATTTCATTGTATATCGGATGGATGTAAAAAGTGCATTCCTAAATGGTTTATTGGAAGAAGAAGTGTATGTTGAACAACCTCCAGGATTTGAGCAGAAGACTCTTGGAGACAAGGTATACAAACTCAAGAAAGCCCTGTATGGATTGAAACAGGCACCCAGAGCATGGTATGACACCTTGTCACAATTCCTAACTGAAAATGGATTCACAAAAGGAAAAGTAGATAGAACACTTTTCAGAATTCAAGACAAGAAGAGTATTCTACTTGTTCAAATATATGTTGATGACATCATCTTTGGATCCACAAACAAAGAGCTGTGTGAAAAATTTTCAAACCTCATGCAAAGTAAATTTGAAATGAGCATGATGGGAGAGCTGACATTCTTCCTTGGACTCCAAGTGAAACAGCTGAAGGATGGAACCTTCATAAGTCAGACAAAATACACCAGAGATTTAATGAAAAAATTTGGTATGGAAGAGAAGTCTTCTGTGAAAATACCAATGAACACATCGATCAAAATGGACATGGATGCGGATGGCAAGCCTGTAGATCAAACAAGATCTGAGCACTTATTGGATCATTGCTCTATCTCACGGCAAGCGGACCAGACATCACCTTTCTTTGTAGGTGTATGTGCAAGATTTCAATCTGCTCCAAAAGAGAGCCATATGACAAAGAGAATATTGAGATACTTGAAAGGAAGCCAAGAAGTAGGCTATGGTATCCAAAGGAAGGTGGATTCAAGCTAATTGACTATTCGATTCTCGACTATCTTTGGATGCGAGTTGATAGGAAGAGCACTTCGAGGCACATGTCAAATGCTAGAAATGATGATTTCTGGTTTAGCAAGAAGCAAAACTCAATAGCCACCTCTGACTAAAGCTAAAGCGAATACATAGGCTATGGGCAAACACAGTTGTGCCCAAGTCCTATGGATGAGACAAAGAATGAGAGACTATGAAATTGAGGAAAAGAAATTCCAATCATGTGTGATAACACAAGTGCAATTGCAATTACTTAAAATCCTGTGTTGCATTCAAGAACAAAGCACATTGATGTTAGATATCACTTCATAAGAGATCATGTTGAAAAGAAGGACATCATCCTGGAATATATCTCAACCGATAAACAACTAGGCGACATCTTCACAAAACCATTATGTGAGTCAAGATTTGAAGAACTCAAACATGAGTTGGGTTAATTGGTGGTGACACTCGGACGAATCAAAGAAGAGAAATGGAACAGAAAAGGAGTGAAAAAGAGTCGAAAATGCGCAAATCACTCGAAATCAAGTGTCGGAAAAGACAATTACGAGTCACCGATATATGAGTCACTAAGAGAATCTGTGAGAAGTAGAGTTAAATCGGCTAAGGGATAAGTTTGAATAACTTATGAGCAAAGTGACAAAAACGCTTGTCGTTTTGACTAAGCGGGAATGTTTTAAGGAATACGTCGAAGATAATGATGATGTGTACGGACATAAAGTCGTACACCAAGCTTATGATTGGATATAAATGTCGCCGCATTAAATACGAGACATGAAATGCTCAATAGGCGTCACGAAATCAAGCCGTTGATTTCGATCACAATTCAAAAACCACCCGCACGTCCTTTCATAAACCATATTTAAACCATTTTCGTCCGTTTCTCTCTCACACTTCTAAAAACTGTTCATCTCTTTCTCTCAAAAGCAAAGGCAAAATACTCTCGAAACCCTATCAATCTTCAAATCATTTTCTCGAGTTTTTCTTTGAAATAATCCCGAGAAATGGCACCAACTTATGACTTTACCAAGTTAGGAAAGCAAATCCACACGGCTCTACGGTGGATTTCGACGGAATGATGAAACAGGGTCCGACGACACCTAGTGAAGAAAATCGCTGAAAAGTTAGAAACGTCCGATGCAAAACCGTTTACGGCGTTAGAATACCCGATGATGACATATGTGGAGGAAGTCGCGAAAGTCTACGTGAATCCGAGATTCACGATGAAGGAATCAAGTCATCTGTTCATGGAAAGCGGTGACTATCACCGCCAAGGATTTGGTGAACATTGCTCACTACCCGCCAGGGAGCATCCGAGATTAAAGAAGTGATGTAAACTTGGCCGACGCATGGAAAGAAATAGCCAAGTCCGACTTTCTTTGATAAAATAATATACACAACAAACAAGAGATCTGGCGAAGGAGGATTATCACAAGTTGTTGGACATAGTTGCCAAATGTATTGACATCAAATTTGGCGACTTTGACCAACTCATCAAAAAACAAAGCTGATTGTAATGGTTGCAATCATCAAAGAAAAGAAGATAAAGCTGGCTGAGTTTGTCTCAAAAGACTCTGCCCGAACGTGGGGAACAAGTCCTTCAAAGAAGATGGTTCATTTGGAGGATCCCTAGGATATGGCCTGTGATTGGCCGCTATTGGAGGTGAAAGAGTCCCTCTTAGACATGGGAAGGCATTCCATGTTAACAAGAGGATGTTCGAGCAAACCTCTGCGCGCACAAAGAGAGCTTACGCCAAGAGAGCGACACCGTGAGGGGAATCACCACCAAGATACAAATTGTTTCCTCTCCACCAAGAAGAAAGCTGCCCCTGCGGTACTAAAGAAGATCCCCCATTGCCCTGCAAAGAAAGAAAACCAAACATGCTCCTGCCCTGCAGTGATCACCGCCCGGCCGTGTGTCTCTCCCTGCGGCAGCGGTCGAGAAGGACTCACAAATACCTTCTCCGATCGTCAAGAAGAGAGAACCGAGAAGCCCACGACGGCCCGCTCCTCGAGAAAAAGACACCAAAGCACTGCCCCACCGCACAAGACTCGAAGACAACATCTCTCGAACCAAAATTCCCTGGTACAAACCAGAGACGAAGAAGAATCGTCAAGCGATCGAATCGGGAGAAACCAGGTGAGCGATTTCGCTAGCACAAATACCGGAGACTACTTTGGAGAAGTAGAGTCTCCGGATGTAGTTGATGAAACGGCCAAGTCTGGGAAGCGTCAAGAGAGGCAACCCGAAGACACAAACCGTAGCTCACACACCAAGCACTGAAAGAACACCGCGGGCGGATAGTGATGTAATGATCCTATCTCCACCTTACCCGGACATCCAAAATCGTCTGCGTGAGTGGAGGAAATGGAAGTTGAGTAAGTCAGGAAACAGTTCCAACGGCCCGAGTTCATAGAAGAAGAAGAATCTGCTAAATTTCCTTTGGATTAACTCTGTGCTCCCGGCTCTGGATGAAGACAAGCGCACAGGACATCCTGCGGATCTACAAGGACAAGGAGAGAGAAAAGCAAAGTGAAGAAGCGAAGCACGTGAGAAGGCAAGCATCCGCCTATCTCCACCCGCACTACGTAACACACACATCCTCTCCTTGATGTCTTCTCGGACAGGTGATGAGGATCAAGAGAATCTTTGCGCCGCTAGAAGAGTTGCAAATGCAGCAAGCATTGCGAATCGAGAATCCTTCACGAGCAAAGATGGAGGGACCAGAGAGTCCTCCGAACACACCGAAATTGATCCAATGGGAGTGGTTCAAAGAAATCGCCAATGTTGTTGTTCCGCTACCACTTCCCACTCACTCGGAAGAAAGCGATAAAGAATCACGATGAAACCGGGATAGTGGGGACCCCAATCGAGCCAACCCCTATTGAAGGTGTGTTACCACCGCCCCAACGGCTGAACAATCAATCGAAAGTAGGGAGCTTGGAGATGAGTGACCCCATTCAAGTCACTCACCGGGTGCGCCGGTGAGGAAACTCCTTCCACGCAGCAAGGTCGGAGGATGTCTGCGAGATGACTCCACAACGAATCAAGGAGGCGAAGTAGAGAAAATACAAACACAAGAAGAACAGCAAGTTGCCATCAACGAAGCTCGGGGCGATTGAGATCAGCGAGTCGAGTGCCAACCGCTCGGAAAGCTAATGACGTTGCGATGCGATCGAGGCCTGAGATGATGGAACGGCCCTGGGAGTTAACACTGGCGGCGATGAAAGTGCAATCCATGGAGTTGAGACTCAATGGATGCCACTTGCAGAAGACCCTAAGACAGTGACACTGTCGAAAGGGAGGACCAAGCCTCGCAGCAGTAGAGATAGCTGGAGGAAATGAAGGCCACGGGAGGTTGAGACTTCCGGGGTAAAGAAAAGCTTCAAGTAGAGAACATCCCTCCCGCTATAATCGACCCATCCCGAGAAGGAGATAAGCGCACTTCATGATTCCCAGGATAATCCCGATGTATCCTTTCTCGGGATCGGAAAGCGAAGAAGAAGTGAGTCATCCCCGTGCGAAATCCAAAAGACTCACGGTGCGGGTGTTCCAAGCACGAGTAAGTCGATCCCAAGACTACTCGTCAACCTTTAACTTTGATGATGAGCCACCAATGGAAATCTCATCATCGTCCGATGACGCTATCGATAAGGCCGAGGACCGATCTGCGCAATTGGAAAAATCACCGAGACCAACGAAGGCATTAAGACAAAATGAGCTCGACAAAAGCCGAGACCAACGAAGTTGTTGAGACAGTGAGGCTCAAAAACCGGGACTACTTCACAACAAAACCCGGTTGAACCAAAGATCCACCGAAGCGAGGCTCCTCAAGTGCGGCGAGATCGATTCCCAAAAGAACTTCACGCGCACCGCTCATCATTGAATGCAGATCCCATTGGCGGTGATGAAACTTTT
Source organism: Rehmannia glutinosa (assembly GCA_016081115.2). Classification (NCBI taxonomy): domain Eukaryota; kingdom Viridiplantae; phylum Streptophyta; class Magnoliopsida; order Lamiales; family Orobanchaceae; genus Rehmannia; species Rehmannia glutinosa. The sequence goes on along the minus strand of JABTTQ020000433.1, from coordinate 22,242 downwards.
GTAGAATCTTTTCCGTTTTCCCTGGAGTACCGAACTCCATGAAGAGTCGAGAATGAACGCGTACGCTATCACGCACCGACTCCGTTTTCTCTTGATACCATTGTTCCAAACCGCTTATGACTTTGATGTTGTATGGCCATCACCGCAATGAAGAATCACCCGGTGAAATCACGAGAAGTGTTCAAGGCACTATTTGCGAGGTTGAACGGATGGAGAGGCATCGAGCCTCTTTGGATATCGATGGACAACAGAGATGCCACCACCACGGCCGATTTGAGAGGCATAACATATTCAATCGAGGAATGGTGGCAACAAGAAAACAATGCGCGTGGAACAAGTCGATTCTTCGGACACTGCTCAACAAGTCTTGCGTATGGAGAGTCGAAAATGATGCAAAAACAAAGTGAGAGAACATATTGAGCATATGCATGAAGCTCATACCGAGTATAAAGCTCTCTGCGTGAGCGGAATACAAATGATCTCACGTTTGGAAGAACACATGACTAGAAAATTCAGCCTTCTCATGGCTGAGATGAAGCCGATTTCAGCAGAGTCCAACGCTACTCGATCCGAATTTCGTGGCCGCTTACAACGCAGCGAGACTTGAAGCGAACTCGACTATCCGTAGCTCGACTTCATGCTTGCCAAAGATGTTCCCCGGGGTTCCTCTATCCTTTGATGATGCCAAAAGGGGAAGAGGAATACCTTAAAGCAAAGAAAATATGAAGGCTGAAAAGAAAGGAAGCGGTGAGAAGGGAACAAGAGAAGGAAAATCAGTGAGGAAGTCTTAAAACAAAAGAAAGGGAAGCTTGTTGAGGGGGAAGGATCGACGCGATGTGACTTTGATGATTGCACAAACCCCCAACAAGGTCCTGTCACACCGACATTATAAGCGAAAACTCCCAGTGACTCTGCCACTCCAACACTCTGCTTTGTATCTATGGCCGAGAAGAGAAAAACAATTGAAGCGGGGATGAAGGAAGTGGAAGGAAGAATGGATGCCAGGTTATGAACATCTTGAAAGAACACGGAGGCATTCCGGTGAAGCGAGAGACACTTATGCCATTTCGGATGTCGGGACAGAGCCAAGATCGGTTGACGAATTCAAAACGCTCGAATCGAAGGATACTTTGCAAATATGTCTATGGCTCAAGCTTGGGACTTGTATCTTGGGAAAAGGTCTCACATTATGTGAAGAAGGCCGACAGCAGGACGGACTCACCGACAGATCCTCTGCTGGTCACTCTGCTGGTCACTCACCGGAAAGAAGAAGACCCCAAGATCAAAGATATCGCCCGAGGTAGAGGAAGAAGCAATAGTGGAGGAAGAAGCTTGGACTGGCCTCGCCCAAGAATATTGAATACGTAGATCCGGGAAAGAAAGGAGGGATCTCTGGGCTGGGCTTGACCAAGTGGCAAATTTGAAAGTAGCTAAAACTAACGCCGTATGCAAAAAGGATAGAAGAAGAAAACAAGAGACAAACTCGGCTATGGCGGAGAGACAGGAAAGATTAAGAAAAGATGAAGCTGCCAGGAAGGCATATGAAAAGAAAAAAGAAAGCGGTGGCGAAGAAGAAGAAAGAAGATCTTGACCAAGATGAAAAAGAAGGAGAGCGAAGGAGATGAAGTGTTCTTTGTCCAACCCTTCGTGTATTTTATTATGTAAATACATACAATGTAAGTCTTCTGTAATGAAGCTATAAATTCTTTATTTTTTTTTGTGAAGACAATTATATACTCGATGCACCTTGTAAACAGATTGTAAAGTACAAGAATGATATGATCAATAAAAAGATTGATTATGCGCATACATTCTATGTCAATACACTATCTGTATGTATCTTTGTTATTTGCATTTTTGTATGGTTTAAGTTTTGGCATCATCAAAAAGGGGGAAATTGTTAGGAATTTTATTGTTTAGATTTTGATGAATGCCATGTAAAACTTAGAATAGAAAGTTGGCACCCCAATTCTTGTTGTAAAATGCATTGTAATGAATAGAGTGGCCAGTGAGTTAAGTCGGCTACGCCCTAACATGCAAGAAGACAATCAAGACTTGAAGGAAGACTCATTGCGAAACAGTGAGTATGGCAAAGAAGAGTAGATGGGAACTCTCTTGAAGAAGCGGTGAGATGTAGCCGAGTGGAGCATCGATCAAGTCAACTTAAGAAAAGCCAAGTCTCAAGTTGAAGTGACAAGAAGAGAGTCATCCAATGATTGGAAGGCGACTCTAAGTCACCTGGGAAAGCAAGGAAAAGCGATCAAGTCGAGATAATCGTAAAGAACCGTTGCCGAAATCAAGAGATTTACTTAAACAAGTAATATCTCCATACCACCTTTCTTGGAGTGCTCGGTCCCCGAGGAGCGTGCAAAAGGAATGAACGAATGGGAAGCACCACACCATGTCGAACTCGAAAAGGTGAAAGAACAATTCATACGAGGAAACGGCAATTCCAAGAACGCAACAAGACAAGCCAACGATTTTGCAAGTGACTTTCAAAAATAAGCCTATCTCTTCAACGGGCAAATTTTTGAAAGTTCACTATAAAAGGCCGAGGAGTTTGTTTAAAAAAAAAAACATAGATGACACATATGTGAGATATACAAGCATATTAGAAAAAGCTGAAATATTCTCAATCCTCAAGCCTACATTACGAAGAACATCAATCCAATACTCACCGTGAAGGAAAGATAACTTCAATCGGTTGAAGAGGAAAATCTTGAAAAACAAGGGGTCTACATTCCGGGAAGGATTGTAGGAAGGTTCAAGTTGAGCCAAGTCTTAAGCTTTTGGAGGGCTTCGTGATCAAATCCAAAGAGCTTGAGCAAGTGAGTTTGTAGTAGCAAGGCAAGCGCCTGTGAAGAAGAAGCCGAGTCGTGAGAAGCCAACGAGTGATCAAGGCGTCTCAGACTGAGTCCTTAAGGATCAAGTCGGCCGTTTTTGTGATCAAGACTTGTATTCTGGACTGTACCACTTTGTAAACCGATCATTACTTAGTGGATTCTTCCGGAGTTGGAGAAGAGAGGAGTAGAAGAATTACCCCATCTTCGAACCTCTATAAAAATTTCATTGTGTCATTTACATTTCAACACTTTAATTCTTGCAATTTTAACGCTTATATTTGCTTTGATAAATTTGCTATCCACTTGATAAATTATAAGTACTAAACCAAGCACTAAATTCTTACTTAATCAAACTTAAGGGTGTTAAGTCTTCCAATAAAATAAAACCACAATTGAGTTAAAATATAGCCAACAAAAAGTTACTCCATCAACAAAATTCAATGAGTCTGTGAGAGATTAACTCTCTTGAGTGACTAATTCGATTGTCCATCAAGGACACAAAATGTGTAGAATCAACTCTGAGATTTAAAAGGACTAAATCGAAAATTTGGTAAGGTTTATTCAACCCCCTTCTAAACCTTACTCTTACACCCTTTGGGACCTACAAATATCAATAATATTGGTCATTTTTCCTTACTCAAGCCGAATTTTGATAAATCCTTTTTCATGCAATTAATATCCTCAACAAGAGTACTATTTTCTTTTTCATGGTTTCTAACATTATCAAGTGTGGTGGTGTGAGCACATGAAAGTGATTCATAGGAAGTAAATAAACTATCCTTATCATTTTTCAAAACATTGAATTCCTTTTTCAAATTTTTGTATTTAACAAGTAAGCTTTGGAATTCATTTTGAAGCTCATCATAATCATTAAGAAAATCACTATAATCATTGTGCAATTCATTATCATAAGAAGTAGAAGGTTTAGAACTTACCTCGTTTTATTCAAGCCCATAAGACATCGTTCGTTTTCATCGTCGGAAGTTGTAGGAAGCTCATCCCATGTTCTTTGGTTTGTATCCATGTGAGAAGTAGATGCTTTTGATGGCTCCTTTCATTTGCATATACTTCTTCTAATTTTCTCCATACTTCATGTGCCGATTTAATTCCTACAAAGTATAATCATATTCCTAAATGGTAAGTGAACAATAAATAATATTAAGAGCTTTACCATTTAAAGAGATGATTTTCTTCTCTTCATCATTGAGCTCCTTGAGAGCTTTGGAGGTGTGAGTGCGTCTTTCATCGGAGTGGATTCTTCATTAATGACCGTGTTCCAAATATCGAACCCTCAACCTTGTAGATAGCATTCCATTCTTTCTTTCCAAAATATATAATTTTTGGAATCAAATAGTGGTGGCTTGGTGGTGGAGCGCCCGATGGGTAGACTTCATTCGTAGTCGATGATCGTTCATCTTTACTCGCGATGTGGAACGAGCTTGCCAAAGAGTTTGGCTCGATACCACTTGTAAGTCCAAGCGGCTACGGTAATCTAGAGGTGTGAATAGATTATCTCCATTTTCTCGATTTAGCCCTCTTTTTCAAATCAAACAAGCCAATACAATAGTAAAGGTGCGGGAAGTAAATAACACGCATCGATTTAAAGAGGTTCAACCCACCTATGGCCTAATCCTCTACCACCCAAGATCTCAGGGATGGATTTCAAAAAGAAAAAATGATTTTATTAATTACCAAAATTAATACAACAATACCTTACAACACCTCTTTTGAAATTACCACAATCTCACTTGAAGATTACCACAATCTTCAACGGAACCTTGTGAAGATTACCACAATCTTCAACCTTGAAGAATACCAAATTCTTCAACACCTCGAAGAGCACCACACTCTTCAATAAGAAGATCACCACAATCTTCTTGCACCTATCACCTAGATCATCCATGTGTGTTCTTACCACAAGAACACTCACAAGGATATCTTGTGTTGAATGATAACCCAAATTCAAGATTACAACTCGATAATGAATGATACAAATTGAGTACAAGTGTAATCAAGAAATAAGCCTAGACCTCAAGATGTGAAAGTGATAAGCTAGGCAAATTACAACAAGAATAATAACAATGAAGAACAAATATGTTTGCTTGAATGTATTTTGTTGTGTTGTAATATTCTCTCTTGTTGTGTTGCTTCAATTCTTCCTCTATTTATAGAAGATGTCTTGAACATGATAGGCTCCTCCTAGGAGATTGAAATCAGAAAACATTGCAAGACAAATGAAGAATATAGTCATTAGAAATCAATCCCACAATTTAGGGAAAAGTTGTCTGCTTGCACAACGGTTAGAATTTTGATGTCAAACATTAGGGCGACCGATCACGCACTAATACGAGAGAAAGAAAGAACACAACAAAAACACAGCTCGGCCGGTCCAGGGGGGTCAACCGTCGACCATGGGTCCGATCGGTCACCCCCATAGGGACCAGGTCACCTGCTCAAGTTTTGAGAAACGAACATTCTCAGTATTCTCTTGAGCACCGGTCGCCCTTTGCGCACCGGCGACCTCGGGTTTTTTCAAAATGTCTCGTTTCTGTTTCAAAACGATCTTTTAGACACGGATTGCCGGTTGAACACGAGACAAAAATGTTGTCCAATATTTTATCGAAAATAAACTTCAAGAAATACTCTAAAAAATTAGTAAAAATATTTTAAACCAATCGGGAGTATTTTGGACAACATTAGAAATATTGTTTTGATGAAAAAACACATTTAACACAAAATCATTAAAAGTGTTGTCCAATTTTGTCAAAATAAGTTTGAAGAAATACTCCGGAAAATTAGTAGAAATAATTTAAATCATTTAGGAGTATTTGGACAACATTAAAAACATTGTTTTGGTATAAAAACAAAATTATCAAAATCATGATAAAACCATTTATCAAACACTTGTGTCCTTCCTGGAGGTTGCCAATGGGCGCCCTTGCCAACTCTTGGGAGTCCCCTCTCTCGGGGTATCATCTCTCTCCTTACTTTATACACTCCACTCATCACTGTAACTCTCCATGAGCACTCTCCTCAACTTTCAAGAGATTTTTCTAAGTGATCTACCAAGCAAAAAGTTCAAAGTTAAAGAGTAGAGAGAGAAATATTACCTTTGGAAGACATGGTCAAAAGCTCTCATCTCAACTATCCTTGTGCAAGAGTTGTCAAAGATTCTTGAAAGACAAGACAATATATAGAACAAGACAAGCCAAACACGATCTTGGTTTACTTATCGCTTCATACCTCCGTACCTCAGTAGTAGCACGGTGGCTTATGTTGTGGGCAAAAATGATATTTAATAATCAAATATATAATTTAATTTATATATTAATTTAATATTAATTGCCTAATGGGCTATTAATGGAATAACCCGACCAAAATGAGTCCGGATCGCCCATAGGGACGATTTCTCCTACGCGGCCCACAAGGCCCACTACTCGTATAAAAAGGTCTTTCATCTTCATTTATAAGTACATTCACTCATAATTATTTTGACGCATTTAATTCAATATTCGATTCTTATTATTCTCTCTTGATTCTTGTGTTGACTTGAGCGTCGGAGGGGCCTCCCTAGGACAATCCCAGAGCCCTCTAACGTTTGCGTGTGTGCAAGCAATTTCTCATTTGAAGAACTTCCAGCTCCCGGAGAAGAAGACTTCAAAACTTCCCCCTTAGGAAGAAGAACTTTGTCAGACCGTCTACCGAATCTAATCCGTTAGACGGATCTAAATACTCGGTCCGTGGTCAATCCGCCTATTGACCCGCACAATCACTAACATCACAACAACAACATCCATTGGCTGCTGCTAATACTTTTTAGGAGGGATACTAATATTTTTTGGAATGACTACTAATACTTTTCAGGAGAAATACTAAAATACCTTTAATCGAAAAACCTAATACTTTTCAATAAGACTATTAATACGTCTTATGGGAATACTGATACTTTTGCAGTAAAAAATCAAATTTTTTCATGAGAATTACTAAATAAACTGCTCAAGGGGTTACTACCAGGAGATTACTAATACTTTTCCAAGGGATTGGTAATACTTTTCTCGGGAAAAACTAATCTTTTTGAGGGTTGTCTAATATTACGTCACTGCCTAATACTTTTCAAGGGACAATTAATACATTTTAGGTGGAATATTGATACTCTTGAGACAAAAAATCAATATTTTTCATGAGGGTTACTAAAAATATTGTTCGAGGAGATTACTAATATTTTTTAGATGTACACTAATACTTTTTAGATATACTACTAATACTTTTTAGGGGAAAAACTAATATTTTTAACGGCCCCTAATATTACAAAAATGCTACCAGTCCGAAGATCCTATGAGACCGCTCCAAAATATAACAAAAACGCTAGTGGTACATGAAATTATAAAAAAAATCTCGGGCCGAGTTAGATACGGAAATGACCCGTTAAGACATTCTAACCCAAGTTTTTATCATTTACCAAACATCGATCGTTAATCGTTTTACTTTCTCGTAGACTATATCACAAAGAATAAAAATTAGACACGTTTGCTTGGTCATTGATAGGCTGTACAAAAGATTTTAGTCTCCACCACTTGTATCAAGCCTGTTTACATTACGGGTGCCTAATTTTTTGCGAGGTTGGATTGTATATTAGGTGTACCCATATGGAAATTTATTAATTGGACACATACATATATCGTCAACTTGAGACGCAAATAGATCAATTAATTATTTGGTATATTTAAAAAAATTCCTAAGGTTTGGGCTAATTAAAAAAATCCAGAAAAATTTCAAAATTACAAAAAAATCCCCTCAGATTTGATGTTATGTCAAATTTAATGGGCTAACGGTAATACTTCTATAGATATAAGATAGGATTTGAAATATTTTTCTTATGAAACGAAAAAATATAAAGGCGAGAATCAAATCTCAAATGGTGCTTTTCAATTTTCAAAAATCTATTGTTTTTTTTTTCTTTGCGATTAGCACATGAGGGTTTTTGCGCTTATCCTAATTCATTTTGCGAGTCTAACACGATCCAAAAATCATGTAACTATTAAAAAGAGATAATTACAAAAAGTATTCTTGAGGTTTGACCTAATTACAGAAAAACTCAGGTAACTTTCATATTTACAAAAAGTACCCCTGATGTTTGATTCAATGTTAAAATTAAAGGGTAAACTGTAATATTTTTATAAGTATGAAGGGTAATTTTGAAATATTCTTTACTTATAAAATGGGTTAACATAATGTTAGACAAAATAAAACCTCAGGGGTATTTTTTGTAATTTCGAAAGTTAGTTAGAATTTTTTGTAATTAGGTCAAATCTCAATGAAACTTTTTGTGATTAACCCTATAGAATTTATATTGAACTTCTGCACACCATTTTCACTGTATTTTTTCTTGGACTTGGAAAAAGAAAAAGAAATTTATGTTAGACTTGCAAAAAATTAATCGCGCAATGTGATGATGGCAACCGAAAAGTGGAATTTAATTTCAGCTTGAAAGAAAGAAGCCATGATCATCGATCCCAATATTTCAACCTCAGTTGCTCATTACTTTGTCATCTTTTTCAAATTTGGCCGACCAAAATGCAATAAACATTTGTGCTATTAAAGTGCTTAATTAAATGTGGCTGCTTCTCCTTGCAACAAGTCATCGCTATAAAATTATGTACGGCTATTAACGTATATTGTAATCACTAGGGGATAAAATTAAGCTGAAAACTGACTCACATATGAAAGCAACTTTTTCAGACTGCCTTCACATTCTCATGTATATGAAGGTGTCTTCATTACTACATAGTATATTACAAAAGTTGCTAATAAATTATTTGTACCAGATAGTTCTCAGCGTTAATTACAAAAACTATCTTGAGATTTAACTAATAATAAAAAACTCAGTTATCTTTTAAAATTACAAATGCCCTATTGATATTTGTTCTATTTTACAAATTAATTATACAATAATGCATCATTAAGCGAGGATATTTGTTAGGTAAATACAAATTTAAGTGTGTTTTGAAAAATTTAAGGGATAAAATTGTACTTTTTAAATTATTTAATTATTTTTAATTTATTTTAATTAATTATTAGCCCATAAAAAGTAATATCGGTAAGTCAATAAAAAAAAGCCTTAGAGGCTCATTGTATGAGGCCATTAAGGCCAACTTACTACACTAGGCCCATGCGGCCCTAGTCCTGGTAAAAGTATATCATCTGTCCTTATTATTGATTAAGTTCAATTTGGTCTTGAATTTTCTTTATCTTTGAATTATTTTCATATACTTTCTCTTGACTTTAGGCGTCGGAGGGGCTTCCTTAAGACAATCATGGGGCCCTCCTAACCTTGTTTATGTGTTGCAAAGTGTTCCTAACAAGTGGATTAGACTTCGGATCGGAGTCAAATACCTTAACTTCGAGTACCTTAACTTAGAGTGAGTTGCCCAATTTTTAGAAGACATGAAATCTTGATTACTCAAGATTACCGATTTTTTTAAATTATGCTAAACCTCATGGGTAGTATTGTAATTATCCCTAGTTCTAATGAAGTAGAAGATGTAAGGGATGGTGAGTACTCAAGAAAGGACAAAGGACATTATTAAACTAGGGAAAAACAAAGAGGTGTGTTTGTGAATTTAACTAGAAATAATAGTTTAAACTAAACTATGCTCATTTGGAGTCCTAATCCCACAATAGACACCAAAAAGGCAGACAAAATGCACATTATTTCAGGAACACAAGAGAGTAAGAAGTTAGGTAGACTTCATAACAAGGATTCTTTTTCACCTTTTGGGCTTCACTACAATAATTTGTTTCTTATTTCAACAACCACATAGAGATTCTCAAACATTTCTCGTATATAAGTAGCTTGGCAGACGATATGACATACATTATACACATGATCACTAATTAACTTACCAAGAATGTTATCTAAAATGGGAGGCAATATTTATCCTAGTCTGTTTCTGATCATACTAGCAATCTCTGTCCTGATTTGCTTAAATGATCTCCCAACTTCAAGTAAAGCTTCAATTCTATGTTGTCTGATTTTTAGAATGTATGTCCTTTGTTTTGTGTATTGAACTAGGTTTTTGCTTTTGTAATTACAGGGGCTAGAGTCCTATTACATGAAAGTCAAGCTATTCCTCCACCAAATATTACTTTACAGGTAAGGGTGTAAACGAATTGAGTAGTTATGCACATAATGTTGTTCAAACTTGTTCAAATATGATCTATTGAGCTTCAAAAATTGTATTTAAGTTTGGTTTGATTATCAATCGAACAGGAATCGAACTCGAGTAACTTGATATTTTTACATTTTTTTTACTAATCGAGTCGAGCTCGAGTCAAGTTTCGTATCTTATCGAACGGAAAAATGTGTTCGAGTTTTATTTGTTATGTTTATGAACCAAACTCAAACGAGTTTTTAACGATCGATCTCAAGTAGTTTGGTTTATTTTTCAGCCAACATGTAAAAAGACAAAAATTAAAGAAATAAAAGAAACCTACGTTCTCATTTGTATTTCAATGATTTATTTTGAATTTCATTTTTCTTGATCATGAAACAGAAGAATGAAGCAGAAAATTTGAGGGAATCTTTGGAAATAGTAGAAAGTGGTCAGTTCAGTGAGAGCAGAATGGATTTGGAGATCATCAACAGGGACTATTCTGGATCAGGTGCAAATAATCGTCATACTCCAAATCCACCACTTAAAGACCAATTAGTCCCTTAATCCACCACTTAAAAACTAAATATTGCCACTTAACATGTATGATTTGGCATGTTGAGGAAAAGAGTGTGAAGAGGACTGTTATATCAGTTTCAATAAAGTCCTAAATCTTGTTTAATGTATGTTGTTATGTCTATAGGATCAATTTTACTTGTTTTATTTTGTCCATTCCTTTTAAGTACTACTGATGTTATCATGGCATGACATAATAAGGATATCAAGATTTGATGAGATAACAATTTATTGAAGTGTAAAGGCTTCTCCCATCGAATTTTCTCAAAAAAAAAAAAAAAAAAAAAAGAACAATTGTGTTTAAGCATGTAGAAATATTTTTGATGCAATGCTATACCATCAGTCTTAAAAAGGGTTTTAATATGTTATCTTAAATCTAGAAATTAAAACCATACTGATTTTTCACTATAAGATCGATCCTCATGGATTTTCATGTACTAGTCAGTGCTCATCAAGGCAATGGCAATTTCTGAAATGGATTTACTCTTAAAAAATGATTAGGGATAATTACATAAAAACTTGAGGTTTGAGTTAATTAAAAAAAAAAAGAGATGTTGCCAAATTAAAAAAAAAAAAATATTATCAGGATTGATTTTGCCTTAAATTTAAAGGGGTAACTATAATATTTTTATAAATATCAAGGGATTTTGAAATAATTTTTTTGCTTATAAAGAGGAGAAATGTAATTTTAAAAAATCTTTGGATTTTTTGTAATTAGTAGGGACCCTCGGTTATTTTTTTTTAATTATCCCAATGATTAATTAAACTCAAGCTTAGCTTCTAGAAACTAGAATCAAGTAGCAGATTTTTTTTTTTTTTTTTTACAGTAATGGTTTTACTGAAGGCAACGTGTTCCATACTGCCATTTTGAGTGGAAACCAACTCTAATGGAGAATATTAAATATTTCCTAACAGCTCTGTGTATCTTTACTGAATCCTCTTGTATCTTAATCCTTATTTTGCAAAAAGTGCAACATACTTGTCTCCAACTACAGTTCTTAGGATTTCCAGAACATTAAGAAAAATCCATTGAGGATAATTATCTAATTAAGTTGTATGGCAAATCCATGTATTTTATTCCAACAAGTTATCATGTGAGGTTACTTTATAAGAAAGAAAGAAGGGAAAAAGGATGAGGGCATCTAAGATATTGGAATATCTTTTAACTTATTCAAAGCCTCAAAAGGAGCACAGACAATAATGACTAAGTGGAGAAAGTGGATGTGAGGTGTTAGCCACTTATAGTACAAATAATGCCCAATTACCATCATTTTTACCTTTCTTGTACAATCTTTCTTTAGAAACTTTTCCCTTTCCCATGGATAATAAACTCTACACCGAACCCTTTTCGGTCAGTCTGGATCTTCTATTTCAAATTGTGTTTTATCTCATATTAGTATCTATTGGGGAAAAAAACGATATTTAATGATTAAATATATAATTCAATTTTATATATTGATATAATATTAATTTCCCAACGGACTATTAATGGAATAACTCGCCCAAAGGAGTCTGAGATTGGCTCATAGGTCGATTTCTCCTACGCAGCCCACGAGGCCCACTACTCACGTATAAAAATGTCACTCATCTACATTTGTAAGAGATCTAATTCATAACTCTATTATTCAGTATCCAGTTACTGTTTTATTCTCTCTCGATCACTGTGCTGACTTGAGGGTCAGAGGGGCTTCACTAGGACAACCCAAGGGCCCTCTAACATTTGCGTGTGTGCAGATAAGTTCCCGTCTGAAGAATTTTCAGCTCCCGAGAAGAAGACTTGAAGATTCCCCCCATCGGAAGAAGAATTTTGTCAAAAATCTTAACTTTGGAGTTATCTCTGCCTAAAAAGCGATTTCGGTATCTTAAATACACGCAAATATGTGGGACAGTTTGAAAGGAATCTAGAAAAGATACGATTTGAAACATAAATTTTCAATTTGAAATAGAGGATAAAATTAATGTAAAAAGGAATCTAAATTTTACAAGAAAAAAATTGTTCTAATAAAGGTAAATTTTGTGCCACCTAAGTGAGTAGCTATCCACTTGGATGTATGACCAATTGGATCATACACATATCCATGTTGGTATGTATGTGTATGATCCAAGGATCATGACCCCATGTGGGAGGCCACCCACTTGGGTAGCATGTAATAAACCCTGATAAAAATAATGATAGCTTCTCATGTAAAATATAAAGTGTCACTAAGAATCTTCTTTTTATTACAAGTTCAAAATTGTGTTATCGAACGATGATTTAAAGTAGGGGTGTGCACGGTACGGGACGGTTCGGAGATTTGGAAATCTTCAGAACCGTCCCGAAGTTCGGAGATTCTGAAAATAAATCTTCAGAACCGAACCATAGAAAAAAATCTCCGTCCCGAACTTTCGGGACGGAGATTTTCTAATGGGAGGGGACGGTGCTGTTCGATTCGGGACGGGGATTCGGAGATTAGCCATAAAAAACATACCAATTTGAAAAAGAAAAAAAGAAAATCAATATAAAAATCACCAAACGGATATACTTCTAGAGTTCTAGTCTCTTTTTAGCGTAGTCTCAAAATAAAAACTAAAATTATAATAGGTAACACAATCCCAAATTCTAAACTTAATAACCTCTATAATACAATAATAGTCTATTATTTGGGCAATTGTCCTTCTATTGACATAGAACATATATAATTAACTAATATTTTTTTATAAATTAACATGAAAAAAAACTTGTATAAATTTATATTCTCATGTCTCATACTTAACAACTTCACATAATCAATAAAATTATATTTATAATTTATGTGATGTGGTAAAAAAATTAAAATATAATCTTTTTTTATATTATTATAATATGGTACTATTACTTGTTTCTCTTTTAAGTGCAATTTACTAATCATTTAACTAATTTAAATTTCAAATGATTTACTCTATTATTAATATCAAAGTTTTTTAATATTTATAATAGTTGCAGTATTATGGTTTTTTTAGAAATATGATTTATATTCAATTTAATTTCAAATAGTTTGTAGTTAATTCAATATCAAAATAAAAACAACATAGAACTAATGTATATGTATTTATCTAAATAATTTAAAATCGGTTCTAGCTTCGGGTCCTCGGTTCGGAGTGGTTCGGTACGGTTCTCGGTACGGGTATTTGAAAAATCTCCAGAACCGTACCATAAATATTTTCGATGCAGTGCGGTTCGGAGAAAGTCAAAAAGTCAACGAATATTTTCGGTTCGAGATCTTTTGGTCCTGATATCGATTCGGTTTGTAATCTCCAAGTCCCATGCGCAACCCTAATTTAAAGCAACCTTGAGATATTTAGTGTAGTCTATGATCCCTTATTTGGTGATCCTATATATTGTTTGCAATTGATGCCTTTTTCGGATGAAACTTCTCAAAATACAATGCCAGTTATGTCCTAGCTACTCACAGAAAATAACATAAATTAAAGAGGAAAATAAAAAAAAATCCTTAACAGCATAAGAATCAAAAACCTGTCTCTAGTATTACCTACAATATACTTCACCATTTCTCGGATTACTTCAAGACCTAAAAAAATAAATGCTCTAAAACTTAAGAAACAGATTTTTAATTAATTTTGCATTTATAACGGGGAAGAAATTTATTGGAAGTAAAAAGGCTCACCTAATACTTAAGACAGAATTTTGGGAAAAGGACACAAATACCCTATTTTCCATACTCAATCCCTGCACAATGTCCATTTTCTGCTGATTTGGACAAAAATACCATTTTCCGCTGAATTTGGACAAAAAACCCATTTTCCGCCGATTTTTGACAAAATACCAATTTTCCGCTGATTTTTGCGTTGGTTTCTTTTTGTTTTTTTTTTGTTTCTTTTTTTTTCTTTGTTGTTTCAAACATGTTTGTTGTTTCTTTGTTTCATACATGTTTCATTTATGTTTCTTATATGTTTCACTTAGCCAACTTTTCATTGAATTCCACAATTGCATAGAGAAAATCTCGATTGTGGTATGTCACAATGGACAATGGGAAGAAAATAGAGAATATACTAACTTTGAAATAACAAGAATATCGATTCCAATGGATCGCACATTCAACACCCTAAACGAAATCTTGGAACAACAAATTCAATTCGAAAAATTGAGCTTACTTGTCCATCATCGCCTACGAAAATGGACACGACTCCACCGTCAAACCAAAAATACTTTGTATTGACTTCCAACAACGTAGAATTATTGAATGCATCAACCAGTAGCGGGAAAGACTTACTAAGTAACAACTTTGCTAGAGTCGTGAGATCTTTAGTTCAAGATTAGACATGCGACATCGAAATGAAGCAAAGATCAACATTTACAAGGATGACAAAAAAAGTCAAAGAATATATGGGAAAAACTACACTATTTCTCTAAATTTAAAAGCAATTTACTACAAACTTTTATCACATAATCCCCTGTTTCACAATTGTTTCTTACATGTTTCATTTATATTTCTTACATGTTTCAACTGATTACATCATCATTAAGATTTACATAACAACAATTCTATAAAATCATTAGGAAGTGGAGGTAGAAACTCAATGTCGTTGTCATCATCATCACCATTTTGCGGCTTCAACTTAGCATGATTGTGAAGCGGGATGACCGAGCCTTGCTTGTTCATTCTCTATCTCAAATGCTTCGACGTCCATAACCTTCCCACCAATAAATTGCTCGGCATAACAAGCAACAAAAATCTCACATTCACTACAAAAAGAAATAAAAAAGATACACAATGGATACATAACACAACAAATAAAAAACAATAAAAAAGAACAAATAAATGGAAAATACATAAAAGCACAAAAGAAACATAAAAGAAACAACTCAAAAACAACATCGAAACAAACGAAAAACTTCAAATCACAAAATAATAAAAGAAAATAGAAAAATCAAGCACTAAAGAACACAAAATCAACAAATCATTCCAAATTTGCAGACACCTCCACCTTCAAACAGTGGGTGCAATGCTCACCTGGATCTCCGAAACCGCCAAACAAGCCTCCGCGCCGCCTAGTAGGCGGCGGCGCGCGGCAAGATCCCGCTCATCAAGAGCACCGGTCGGAAGAAACAGGATTCAAGCTCTACGAGCGCGGAATAGCTGAAGAACGGGCTCATGATAAATACACCGGTCCCCCGGCTTTTCTCGGGAATTGTTTGGGCTTTTCGCCCCCGCCCGAGATCTTATATCCTAGTATTCTCGATTTTCCGTCTCTGGTTCTCGGCCCCAATGACGCCTCGAACGGCGATTATTTGAGCCAATCGACGGCGGCGGTGTCGCTTCAATGGAAGAGGAGAAGGCGATTGCGGAGAAGAAGTTTTATTTTCATCCGTCGCCGAAACGACGCGTCGTCAGAACGGGGAACCCCAATTGTTGCCCCAAATCATTCTTTGTTTCGGCAGTTCAAGTATATAGCTAGACAAATTGAATTTAGGGCTTACCAAAATAGGGAATTGCCGACCATTTTTTCGATCGTGATTGTTAGTTTTGGTGGTTTGAGGAGATGGGCTCGATGTGAAACCAAAGGTAGAGTATTTTTGTAATGGGATGGAGTGGATGGGGTATTTTTGTGATGGGTGGGTATTTTTGTCTTTTTCTAAAAATCGGGGTATTTTGTGGTATTTCCTCCGAATTTTTGTAGCATCACCTCTTGAAGGGTTATTGATGGGCTCAACCCAATTATTTAAAGCCCAAACGTTTATAAGAAAAAAACAAATAGTGGATCACAATCTAATTTTTAAACATGTAAGCACACCATATAACCTCATTTCAAAATTACGTAGTCTAAGGATCATATTTTTGTTCCGCATTCTTGTTTCTCTCTCACACGTATACAAAATAATGTCATTGATGACGCCTTGAGCCGAATCGGAAGAAATTAATCCACGTCATCATCCGGCCACGTACGAGTAGGAGACTGCGGGTGATGTCAAAGAATCTTGTGGCGACACGTCACGCAATTAGGCTCGCCCACTACCGAGCCCAACCGCAACACGGCTGCCGAGCCCCGAGCCCAAATTTCGACGGAACGCATGCGCGCACCCGTAAAAATAATCACACGCCCATGCTTAACGCTTTATTGGTATCGAAACCGCCACATGTCGAGAAAGTTATAAAGAGAAGTCGACAAGTGGCGGTTTTTTTGACCGACATGCACAGATTAGAGAGGGACATGTGTCTTTCTTTAATTATTTTACTAATTAATGAATAGTTAGTGCAAAGATGACTATTGTAAACCCACTGGCTCAAGGGGTATAAAAAGTCGATAGAGAGAGAGGAAAAAGGGAGAAAAAGAAAAAGAGTAAGATTGTAATTAAGACCGACCCCATAATTCGGCTCGGCATTATGCAAAAAAGCGAAATTAGCCAGAAATAAACACACGTTACGCACGTTTACATTTCCACGTGTTAAATCTTTTGCATATTTTTGCTTGTTGACCAAAACGCACGCGTCAACAAATTGGCGCTAGAAGGAGGGCGCGTTGGTCGATTAGAATTCCAAGCAAAAGCAAGTTAAGTGAAAACCAGGTAAAATTTAACGTTTAACCTTTCCATAATGATAAAATGAGTCAACGATCGAAATGCTCGTTTGATCAAGAGCAACATTTGAACAACCAAATCGCCGGACTACTAATGGCCAAAATATGCTCCAAACAGAGAGCAGGAGCACTACTTTATTTCCTTTCGCTCGCCCTAATTGCCAACCCAACCTTTGTACAAAGAAATGAACCAACTCATATCACAAACTCTCGCTACCACAAATTCTCAAGCACCTCCTCCACTCCTTGCAAATACCAACCCACTCAACCCACAACTAAATGTTAATATTAATCCTCAAATTCCCGGCTTCCATGATGAAGCCCAAGAAGCCATTCGGTAATGAACAACGTGTCCGTCGTGATGAGAAGCGACCGCGAAAAAATGAGGAAGGACAAAGTCGTGTTGCGCAGTCACTACCGAGCCAACACGACATCGCAATGCCCACTCGGTGTTCGGGACGACCGAGTTGATCCTTTCGCCCACTCGACGATAAGTTCCCGACTCAGGTTTCCTGGGATGAGCGGGAGCAAAACTTAGGTCAATCGAGATCAAGGCCCTAGCCTATGGCGAGAACGAGATGTAGAAATACACCGCCCGCGTGTCGTTTGAACGAATTGGAAGGCGATCCGAGGCGCGAAACGATCTCAAGACCGCCCCAAGCGATGAACCAACCACTGTTATGTCGCCATTTTCCTCCGAATCTTGGCGACCCCATTACCACCAAAGTTGAAAATCCCCAGTCGGTCTCTACAATGGGAAACCGACCACCACTCACGCCACAAGTACTTAGCATGGATGGAACTCGATCCCCCCTAGTGATGCCATCCTCTCGGCAGGCCTTCCCACTAACTCGGGCGTCGAGCCCACCGTTGGTTTAGGACCCTACCACAGGGGATCCATTCGGGCATGGGGGATCGGCCTCCGCCTTTACGACGCATTTCTTGACGTCCAAAGTCCGAGCCGCACCTAAGGACTCCTCGTGAACATCAAATAAGGAAGGACGAGCCCACCGAAAGCTATATTTCTCGGTTCAACAAGCAAGTTCGAGAGATGGAACCGGTGTCGGATGACGCCATTTTGATCGCGACCATGGCCGGATCGCCCCGAGACTTGGTTTAACTACTCCATCCATGAATCGGGGGCGACCTCGTACCAAGAATTTCTCGTCCGCGAGTAACGCCATATTTGCGCGGAAGAAGCCGTGGCAAAATAACCGCCCAGCACCGCCGTGGGCGTGAGAAAGAGACGGAAGGAAAGAACCAAAGATTGGGCCAGTGGGGATTTAGACCGTTCTCGGAAAACCCGACCACCGGATTTAGGGCTCGCCAGAAGCGCTAGCAAGTTGCCGCACTGACGAGGAGTACTTTGACCCACACTCCATCACCCGTATATGGAATGAAGTACAGTCTAAATTTGTTACCTCCGGCTCGGCCTTTGAAGATCGAGCCGAAAAAAATTAGATTCACGCTCGTATTGTGCCTATCATAAATCCATAGGTCACGATACCGATGAGTGCCGAGATCTAATCGAGAAATTATGCGGATTGTTCGGCAAGGCGGTCTTAAAAGATACGTTCATGAACTCGCCGCCCCACCGGGCGCTAGCTCAGTGTCAATCCGGAGCGCGTAACCAATCCACCTCTCTCGCCGCCACCGAAAACCGGGGAGGAGATCCTCATGATGTCGAGTGTCAATCGAATCAATACTAACACAACCGAGGATAGCCGCTCCAACGAGAAAAATGAAAGGCGATGTTAGGACGGGTAACCAACGCCGAAAGACAAGTTCGGTGGCGGAAATCAAAGAAGGCCAACCCACCGCCATTTTGTGTTCTCGGATGCGGATGCCGATCGAGGTGGTCCATCCTCATTCGACCCCTGGTCATTCTTTGCACCGATTTTAGGTATTCGGTCCACGAATTTTGATCGACTCTAGAAGCTATTCGTCGATCATTTATGTCCGAGCTTTTAGAGATTGAACGTGGGCGATAGCTATATCCGTCCGTGCAACGATAGCATTCTCGGTTTGGAGGAGGAAGGATAGTCCCGCTCGGAGAAGTTGATTTGCCCATCCAAATGGGACAAGGGTTGCATAAACGGACCGTCATGACAACATTCAAAATAATCAATGCCGATTCGAGTACAATGCTATCATTGGGAGGCCATTGCTTTATCATATAAAAGCAACCCATTTCGATATATCATTTTTGTAAAAATTCCCAACATCGATGGCGAGGCTATACATAAAGGGAATCAAAGGAGTCACGAGAATGCTCCCTCAAACTCCGGCCAGGTAGAGATTAACGTGGCGGAACGAGGACAAACCGTGGAACCACACAAGGCGACCCCATGCCCAAGGAGGAGTCCGAGCGGAAAGTGGTGATCGTTCGGAGGATAACCAGGTCGCCGACCGGGAAGGAACCGATGATGGAAGAAAGCGGCCGTGAATCGAAACGAGCCCCATCAAGATGAATTGCCCTGCGCAGATCAAAGAGGGCAAGCAAGACAAGAAAACAGGCGGAACTAGTAGAACAGGTTGATACAATCAACGTTGGGCGACCAGCGGGCGCCAATGCGTATTGGTCATGATCTCCCGAAACCATATCGAACCGAGTGATTGAGTTTTGGAAAATAATCTTGACGTCTTCGCATGGACTCATGCGGACATGCCCGAAATTGACCCTAAGTATGCATGCCACCGCCTCAATATTGATCTAACATTCCGCCTGGGTTGTCGAGAAAAGCGTAAGCTCGGCCCTGACAGACAAGCGGCCTTCGAGGCGAAGTAAACAAGTTGATAGACAATCGATTCATTCGGGAAGCCCTCTATCCCGATGGGTTGCCAATCTGTTTTGGTAAAGAAGAGCGATGGCGATGGCGCGCGTGCGTGGATTTTACCGACACGAATAAAGGCATGCCCTAAGGGCGATTATCCATTGCCAAATATTGATTATATGGTGGATGCCACAAAGAGACACGAATCGATGAGCTTCATGGATGCATACCGGGTTGCAATCAAATACGAATGCACCCGAAGACGAAGAAAATACATCATTCTTCTCTGCTCGTGGAATTTCATCACAAGATGATGCCCTTCGGGTTGAAGAATCTTGTGCGACCTACCAAAGGTTAGTAAACAAGATGTTTGAAAAATGATAGGTCAAACTATGGAAGTCTATGTAGATGACATGTTGGTAAAATCACTGTACATATCCGATCATCTCAACGATCTTAATAAAATGTTCATTTGTTTTGAGAGAGTACAAGATGATGTTAAACCCGAAAAAGTGTACGTTTGGGGTCGGCTCGGTAAATTTCTAGGGTATATGGTCAGCCAAAGGGGAATCAAGCCAACCTGGACAAAATAAAAGCCATAATTGATTTAGAACCTCCCGAACTCTTGTAAAAAAAGGGTACAAAGCCTAACAGCCGATTGGCGCTCTTAACCGATTTGTTTCACGATCCACGGACAAGTGCAAACCTTTCTTGAAATTATAAAAAAGATTAAAAATTTTGAGTGGACCGAGCGAGCACTGATCGCTTTTGAATCCTCAAACAAAGACTTTATTCAATTCTATATTGCAAAAACCTACCTGGGAGGACTTGTATTTGTACCTAAGCGGTATCCGAATCGCTATCACCGGTGTTAATCAGGTTAGATGGTTCTATTCAACATCCGGTCTATTACACCAGCCAAAGCGTTACATGACGCCGAGCTCCGTTATCCACCAATGGAAAAATTGGCTTATTCGCTATCATCTGCGGCGCGAAACTCCGTCCATATTTTTTTGAGCACAAGGTTATGGTCTTGACGAACTACCCACTGAAGCAAGTACTACACCAACCCGATACTTCGGTCGGATGATCAAATGGGCCGTTGAACTCGATTAGTTTGATATTATATACGAACCACGTACCGCAATAAAAGGACAGGCTTTAGCCGACTTTGTGGCCGAATTCACACCTTCCATACGATTGGAAGTTATGGAAGACCAAGAATGGAAATTGTTCGTCGACGGCTCTTCCACCGCAGGTCGAGCAGGGGGCGGAATCGTGATAATCGATCCAAATGAAAAGTGCTACTGCTCGGCCGTACGATTTCAGTTCCCTGCAACGAACAACGAAGCCGAATACGAGGCACTTTTGGCAGGCTTAGAGATGGCAGCTTCCATGGGCCTAAAACAACTATTGGTACACAGTGATTCTCAGCTGGTCGTTCATCAAATCAACGGCGAGTACGAAGCAAAAGAGCAAAAAATTGCACAATATTTGGACTTGGTCAAGAAGAGATTATCACACTTTAAGACAAAAGTCTTACATGTGCCCCGAGCCGAGAACATGCAGGCAGATGCCTTAGCTCGGCTCGGCTCCAGCCCAGGGACGGATGCCATCGCGGATGTCACTGTCACACAACTGTCTGCCCCGTCACTCGGCGCAAAGAAGATATATACAACTGAAACCGCCGAACAGACCTGGATGACCCCAATCGTTCAGTATTTAGAGAAGGGAGTTCAACCTGAAAACAAAGCCGAATGAACACTACGAACCCAAGCGGCTCGGTTTACACTAGTAGATGGCATCCTATACAAACGAGGATACTCCGTCCCACTCCTACGATGCCTTTCCGAGACAGATGCAGATTATGCACTTCGAGAGGTTCATGAGGGAATATGCGGGAACCACGCTGGGGGCCAGACGTTGGCCTATAAATTAATACGACAAGGATACTATTGGCCATCCCTAAGAAAGGACGCAACCGACCTCGTCAAAAGATGCGAGAGATGCCAAAGGTTTGCGCAGCAGTCGATATCATCTGAGCAACTTACCTCGATATTTAGCCCATGGCCGTTTGCCAAATGGGAATGGACCTCATCGGACCACTCCCCACCGGCAAAGGGGCGTTAAATATGCCATTGTGGCGGTGGATTATTTCACAAAATGGGCGGGCGGAGCCTCCGCAAAAATAGATGAGGAAAATATTGTGAGCTTTGTATAGAAATCCATTATCTGTAGATTCGGGATACCACATTCGATTGTTATTGATAATGGGAAACAATTCGATAACCGAAGGTTTCAAATTTTTGTGAAGGTTTCCCGCATAAAAACTATTTCTCAACT